>CAICTM010001234.1:0-33415 GCA_903772945.1 Seminavis robusta | reverse complement strand
GTGGCGAAGAACCTCATTCGCCGTCACCGTCACATATGCTCGGCGGGAGATCTCTCTCATCGCTTTCAGATGTTGGCGATGACTTCATGTTGGAAAGCGACCCCTGGCCAAAAGCCTTTCAGTTTCTAGCTATAGTGTCAAGTAGAGTTTCGTCATTGAAAGGAACTCAAAAAGTACAGACCTAACCAGTCAAATACATGTATGCTGATGTTTCCCGTTAAAAGTCTAATGCTAGCAAGAATCTCATTATCGGCTGGTCTTTTCTTTTCTCTTTTTGTCCAGCGAATAAATTACCAACGGGTTTTGGCACCAACGTCACAATCCCTTGATCTTGCAACCATTGCAACAAGAGCTTACTGGAAATCCCCTTGTAGAATGGATGCTGGAGGAACGATTTTTCGGATATTTCTTTTTGATAGGTTTGTTGAATCTTTTGTAGGAACCGTTTGTGAGCCGTGGAGAAGGCGGCCAATACTTGTCCCCATTCGGGAAGCCACAGTTGATAGGTCGTTTCGGCCTGGCTGTGATTGGGCATTAATATTTGGATCTGTTGCAAATACTCCAATCCCTGGGTACAGCTCGATGACAAGGCAAAGTAGGGTAGATTGGTGGGTGGTGGATTTCGTGTCCACGTCGCCCGCAATTTGCTTTCGGAAAGGATGCGTCCCGTCCAGCGATGCAACTGTCCGACAAACCAAGCGACCGTGGCTCGTTGTTCCTCCGATGCATTATCCTGTGTATCATGGGCATCCCAGACTCCTCGAATGTACTCTTCGGTCGACAGCAAGACTGTGAGAGCATCACTACTGTTGCTGTTGTTTCCCGCAAATGTCAATCGTCGCAGCACATTGCGGTGAAAGAGATCGGCCAATTCCTGTGTGACCATGGCAAAACTATTGTGATCTTGGGCGCTTTGCTGGAGCGCTGGGACCAGTTGGGATTCCAAAATGCAGGGAATGTGGTTCATCGACGCTTGCAAGGGGATCGACAAGCACAAATGCTGTGAGGATGTCAGAGATTGAAAGGCCAAGAGAGTGTCGCAGGGAATAGCGTCTTCGAGTGGCAAAAATAATTCATCGTCGTCATTCTCGTCATTGTCGTCTTCGGGTGGCGGCTCCGTTAGTTCTTTGGTCAAATTGGGAATGCCTGGTTTTTGGGCTACTAGTAGGCGCTGTCTGGCCGTAGTCAATGCTTTCTTGTTGGATCGTTTGCGGCGCTTGACAACTACTCGAAGAGGTTTCGAGGTGCTCTTTGCCTTCTTCTGGTTTCCACTGCATCCTTTGGCCGCGTTGGAGTTCCTCTGCTTCGGCTCTATTTCAGCCATGACTCGACTCTGTAGCTATCCAGCTGGTGGCCTTGCCCGACTTGTTCAATCGCCTTTTGTACTGTACTGTCGCCTCCTCCTGACCTGATCATTGTCATCACGAAGGAAGAAGGAGCATCCGGGTTGTCTAGTAACACACCGCCCGCAGAGCTGTAAAACACCCAAGTCTTCGTGAAAATGAGAACCCCAAATCTTTTTCTCTCATTTTTTGTTTTCTTTCAGCTTCCGAGAAAACCTGGCAGACACCGGCTCAACACCATGCAGAGGGTCTCTACATGTACCGTATGAAACAACCAACCAACCAACCAACAACAAAACAAACGACCATGGTGCAACCCAAGAGTCCCACCCCCGTCACCCCCACCACCCCCGCTTTTCTCACCCGACAAGCCATCTTTTATGTTCCACTATTTGGAATGGTGTCATTTGGGTTGGCGGCGGTGGCAGCTCCGCAGCTGGCCCATTCCTATTTCAGTGACTTTCCCTTTCCGGATGATCCATCCTACTTTTGGCATTTTGCGCTACGGGAATTCTTAATGGGGTGCATGTTTGGTACTGTGGCCGTCCACTATCACACCTTGCCAGTGGCATTTGTGAAACGAATGCATCAGTGCCATTTGGCACTCTTGATCCTGCACATCATCCTCAACAACACTGTCATGCAATACAGTCACTCCTTCAAATCCTTTCTGAATACCTTTCAAATCATCATTCTTTTCTACAGTGGATTTGTCTACCTGAAAAGTCCATGATGAAGGGATCCTCCGTCCACAACGGATGTCATTGATCATCCATCAGGTTTCTACCAGGGAGGAGTCGCCTCGAGTGCGGAACATGTTCAATTTTGAATGAAACAACCAACAGTTTCCAAAGAGCCAACCCTGTGTTGTAGCCATTTGACAGACAGTTTGTTTTGACTGTCTCTGTAAAATCTACTTAGTCCAGTCACTCTTTGCTTGCTACGCACCGGTATGAATCTATCCATAGTGGACCCAAAAACAATATTAAGGTGCTTGGTTGGCTGACGAGTAGTGGATAGCGGACGTCTCGAATTCTCCCCCTGCGGGTGAAACCTCTACAGGCGGCTTTGCGTTAGGTGTGAAGGTGTTTTTGGATCACAACCGACGGATGTGTGCGGATCTTGGCTGATGTCGAGTCTACCATGGATCTTGGAGCGAAGTTTGATCACCTTATCTCGGATGCAAATCTATGCAGCGATCTTGCTGGTAACTTAGGGTCGGAAAGCAATAGGAAAGATAGGAATGCCTTGTCCAAGCGACATGTCTTATGACGCACTAAGCACAGAAAGAGCAGTGATGTCTGAGTCCTCCTCTAGCTAGAGGAGTATGAGCTGTCTGCCGCTCTCTCTGCTGAAGTAGCTCCTTGCCTGGGTTCGCCTTCAAGCCATCTTGCTTTCTTGTTGCTAATGTGCCAGTACGATTAGCGCGCTTGTCACAAGTGACAATGATGCATTTTGTCCTGTGGCTGGAGCTCCAGCCACTTGACATCGCTGGTCGAGCCAAGTTCCTTCTATTCTAATTGTTGCCCCCAAGAACTAGCTACTGATGTCATGGAACAAGCGACCTGCGGTCAACTGGGTGCGTTTTCGTGCTACGAAGATGTTTCAAAGAGACTGTTGGTTGGGTTGGTCGCAACATGTGCGAGCAGCTTGGGTCCTGCTGCCCGTTCACATGAAGGGGAGGCCGATCAAGGAGCGTAGTGTATGGGTCGTCGGAGTCTGTGCCTTGACGGTCGCTCCTTGACGGTGGCTCGCTGGTGGTGGGACTGGGCCAATACCTTGCCATGTGTGAATGGTTGCCGTGATGTTCATCACTGCCTCCCCGCAAGCAATCTGGGTGGATATCCAAGGGCTTCGGTTGGGTTGCCGATTCAATTCTTTGAAGCAACAACGGCTGAGCTAACCAGAGTGAGTCATTGGTTTTGTTTCTTCTCATGACCAGCAGGATTCTTGTGTACAACCCTTCAAGCACCAATTCGATTAGGAACTGCCTTCCAACGCACCCCCGTGAACTTTAAAGCGTCTTTTTGTCCCAATGGGGAGCATTAAATTTATTGACAACCAGACCTTTTAGTAGGCAGGCAGTACGTGTGTGTTGTCCAAGAACCGTCGATCCAAAGCAGGGAGCGAGGAAACAAGCGGCGGGGCCGTTGCTTCTTCAAGTGGCCACTTCACAATGTTTTGCTGTGTCCTTGGACCAAACCTTTTCTGCTAAGCCGACAGGCAGCCCGTGGGAAACTCAATTCCTGGACACGCAGCACCAGTCTGTGAGAATCTCAACTCCCGGACATCCAACACCAAACACAGATTGACCAATTCTATTGCTGTTTCCTTCCTTGCAACCATCCATACTGCTGGTGACCAGCAAATCTGTGTCTGGCTGGATGAAGATTCTTTGCAGCACCATTGCAGCAATCCCTGCTGTGGCTAGCTAGCTACCAACTGGCTACCGTACCAAAAAGTTGGTTGCTGAATTTGGCTACCAAACCTTGTATGCAGGTACAGTCGTAGTTGCAGAAGTGGTCAACTCCAGCTAGCTAGAGCTAGCTAGTGCTAGCTACCATACTGAGTGGCTGGCCATTTACCACTATCCCCACACTCGCCACTCGAGCGAGTCAGGGTAGATGGTACCAGTACTGTAGGAAGAGCCATATCGATATCATCTGTTGCTGGTAAAAAAACGAGACTTCGCTTCTTCGCTTGCCTCACAAACCTCCTAAACTTCTTACAGTAACACGTGTTAAGGTGGCTGGAGGGACATTCTTCAGAGACATTCCTTGTCCAAAGAAAACGTCAAAGGCAACATGCATTTAAATAATAAAATCAGTTGATAAGCGCTTTGCAATTCGAGAGACCTTATTGAGGTTCTTTGGTCATCTAACGTGATCTGCATCAGAAGGAACAAAACGCTCTCGGAAACCGTGTCATTAATTTTATTAATAGACTACGTATTGTCAGGGTTGCTGGTTCAATTAATATTTCATGAAATAGTTCAATTAGGGTTCACGGACCGGTTCATGAAGCGCACGTTCATGAAGTGGTTCATGGGGGGTTTGGACCACTCATGAACTAGGTTCAAAGTTCATCAGAATACAAAATTTGGTGAACTTTTCCACATTTTTGGTTCATGAGAATTCTGCACCATAAATGAGGCAACACATGTCTAGTAAGCAAAATTTTCCTGACTTGCAAAGCCACCTTCAGTCCAACTATCCACCAGCTACACTTGTGCCAGGTTTGGTGACCCAATGTATCGGCGTTTTGTTCTTGAATACGAGCATACAGCCTGTATTTGCTAACCATAACCCTGTATTTGCTAACCATAACCCTAGGTTTTGGTTCACGAATGGGTTCATGAATTGGTTCACGAGGCTGCTCAAAATTGGGGTATTCACGAACTGGTTCAGTTCATGAGCATTACGTTACCCGAACTTTTGTCATGAACAGAGTTCGTATCCAAAATTAGTTGAACCAGCAACCCTGCGTATTGTCACATTGTCACCGCATCACCGCATGCAGCGTTTGTTTGGCTCATTCGCTCGGCGGCTGTACAACCCACACGCTGTTTTACCACCAAGCACCAAGCAGAGCACCAAGCCAAGAAACAGCCAACTCCCGGACCTCAAAAATAGGTTCACCTCACATGATCCAGTCATCGCTGGAGAGCATTTTGTATCGATGGTCATCAAGAATTGAGAATTGAATCCTACTTACTCGTAGCTTATGCGTAGCGGTACGGTACATGGCCTCCTTGGCGAGTTGCGAATTGTGGGCTTTCTGGGAAGCATCTCACAATCCTGAAGCAATTCAAAAGTAAAAGCACTCACACTAAAACCAAGAAATCAGAATAAACCATGAACACCAACCCAGAAGACACCACCCTGTTTCTCAAGCGACGCCCCCGCCGCGTTCGTCCCAACTCGAGAGCCGTATCATCTCCCAACAGACCCATCATGGAAGACTCCTTCTCGGAAGATGGATCAGGTCGCATCCGAAGTACCCGCATCAGCGGCATCGATGAACCTCTTCTTGACATGTCAGGATCCGATACATCACACTCATCCCGACGGTTCGATGATAGCCTCGACATGTCCGCTGGATCGGGTCGTTCTCGAAGCCTCCACCAACGACGCAAGGATCAGCAACTATTCTTGGCGCGAATGTGCACCGAGAGTATCCCCGTTGGGTTTGACAGGCATGACCAAGACGGTCCTCGCAAGGAACTGCATGCTGTTGTGGAACAACCTGATGCCGAATCCTCGGCGGTGGAAGAAGATACCCCCAAGGTGCTCGTCTTTCGTCGAAGGACCAAGCGTGTTGTCCAGAGATGCGCGTCCTCCTGCAACTAATAACTATATGTAAAAGAAAAGAACAACTAGAGGCACACGCACCAAGCTGGGGACGGACAATAGATACATGTAGAGACACACAATACCATGAAATAGATTGAAACAATCACACTTTAGAAATCCTTTACATAGCAATGCAGTCGTCCACACCAAGGCCACTCTAGTTGATGGCTGGTTCATGCCACATTCGCGTGAGATCCACAGCCGAGGCAACCAGGCGTCACGACTCTGCTGCCACATATGACGAGGACCAATACTCGTGGCTCGTCGTGAAAAGAGTACAATAATCCGACTTGACTCGTCACTCACTGGCTTCTTACCTGGCTTACCACTCACCCAAGGACCCAGGAAAAGGTGCGGTACCGATACCGGTACTATTCCCCCCTGCAGGGAAAGGACGCACTGCTGCTATATTGAACAGTTCTGACACTCGTTAGGACAAACGAAGTACTAGTAGCCTTCTAAAGGAAGGGTACGTTCAAAGCGGAGGCCAAACTTTGTACCATTGCTCCTTTCGAGCGAGGTTGCGGGGCAAACCTCTGCTTCGGGTGAGAGTCGCCATGCTTGCTGCCTTTGATTCGATTCCATTGACTACAACACCCCACCGAGTGTACCTTGAATGCATCGCTTCACTCGCTCGGTATCTTTACAGTTAGTCACGTCTTCATGCATGCGGCTTTGACGGGCCACTGGAGCTGTGGGTGGCTCGGCTCTCCATGCCCAAAGGGTACCGTATTACACAGTGCTTCAGAAACACGTTGGTCCGTAGAGGCATAGCGATAACTCTATTGTATGCAGTGCGTGTGGAAGAGGCAGATTCTCTGGAGTGTTCTTTGACGGGCCTCTGAACGAGAGGATCCTGGATGTACATGTACATGTAGAAGGTCAGCAATAGAATCCAAATCTGTTGTCTTCCCAGGTCGGGGCTAACTTGACTGTCATGGCACCGGCCGTTGCCTCCAGAATACTTGGCACAGATATTGGCGCAGCTTGCATGCGTGTCCACCCAGAAATGACAGTTCTTTGCTCATTTACTACTACTTGGCTGGTGGCTGGCTAGCTATTAGCTCCATGGAAAGTCCAGCTCTGCACCAGGAAGGCACCCGGTTGTCGATGGTTAGTCGCGTTTCAAAGCAAAAGTCGTTATAAAGTCGCGAAAGTCGCGTTCGAAGTCGCGATAAAGTCGCGATATAGTCGCGGTAAAGTCGTGAACGACTTTAAAGTCGCGATAAAAGTCGCGATAGAGTCGTTGTGAAATAGAGCGATTTTCTTAGTGAAGTCGTGCAAAAGTCGCGGAAGTCGCGAAAGTCGCGGTAATAGTCACGATAAAGTCGCGGTAAAGTCGTTAACGACTTTAAAGTCGCGAAAGAGCGCGACTTTTGACGCTTTTCGCGACTTTCAAGAAAACACGACCTTATGACGTCAGCTGGTGCCTTCCAGGTGGTGTGTGGAGGATAGCCTGAGACTCGACTTGTTTGAGATGCTGGGTGCCAAAACAGGTTTGCTGGCTGATACCAAAGTCAGTCCTGTCCCACAACAATCGCAACCACGAACGCACTCTCTCAAACGTTGCGTTTGGTTTTGATGAAGCTCTACTGAATCGAAATGGAGTTGGTATGGGAGACCTTCATTTCAAGGCTGTGTATCCACAAGCTGCAAAAGGACGAACATCTTGCGCATGAGTGTGAACTGACCAGGCATTCTTTCACCATCGAATGAAGGCTATTGGACTCGGTTAAACCAGTGATACGATTCCCATGGTGAATGTGATTTGGTCTTCATCGGCAACCCCTTCTTTGCAGGAGGAACTGGATTGGATATCCACATTCCACCAAGGCCCTCCACCCGTGCATTGAGTCTTCTGCTGTCTAAGTTGGAGAGGGCCTTTCGGAGGTTGGTGCATATGGCTGCTACAGCCACTTATGTGACTGGGCTTGGAGCTGGAAAGCCAAATGTTCTCCAATCATTCAAGGATCATGTCGGCGTCATGACAGAAAGGGCCAGCTTTGAGGCGTGGAGGAGGAGTATGGCTGGTCACAGCAAGGGTCTTTTAGGAGATTTCTTCATGACAGACAAGTTGCTGGCCCAGAATGGAACAATCATGTCTGATGTTGCTGCCTTGCAATGGAAATGAATGGCAAGTTCGTGATTCGTGAGGCAGAACCCAAGCTCTTCCAGACCAACCACTGCCCACAGCACCATGTGCAGCCAGAACACCATGCCTAGCTAGTTCCCAGGAAGAAGTAAGTGTGGACCCACCTTGCAGAACGTTGCAGAGAAGGTGTGTTCGTATTGGCTGGGGGGGGGGTACACACACAGTGAGACCTACTAGAATTAATAATCTTGGGGATTACAACATTAGCCTCTACTGAAAGCAGTGCTGCTTGAGATCCAAACTCAGGAAGGATCAAAGTGTGAGTTTTGCGAGGTGCTTCATCAGTGGCAAGCAGTAGGAGCCCAGGTGGGTGAGCTGGGGGGGGGGGGGATCAAAAGGATCAGTGTGTCTACTGGTATGTTTTCATGGCTGCTCGAGACTTGGAGCTCGCGAGGCCGGGGCTTTCTAGGCATGTAGTTATCGGTGTTGGCTTCTCACTATCTCCAGACACTGCGAAGATTCCATCACTGCTATCATTGTTCTCGCTCCCTGATGTTCGGCCCCCGCTTTCTTTTGTTGCTGGTGCTGCAGCAATTTCACAATTCGACTTCTCGTTTCTTCATAATGTGTTCGATCAAATCTTGCGAGAGTGCCGTATCGGTACGATGCGTTGTGAGGTCCGCACACGGCCATTTTCACTGAGGAATTTCTGAGGATTCCAATCGACAAAAAAAAGAGTTGCGTTCGTTGCATAGCAGCGATTCCGCCATTGTCTTGCACTGCCGATGGTGCGACGCCGGCATGAACTTTGCAGGAGGCCTCGGCCTGTTTTCAAAAGTCGACGCTTGACAATCCTGTGCTGGCGTCAAGGCAAAGGTGTGGAGCTCTCCCTTGGCTGCCCGGGAGTCTTGTCCCACTCATAATCAGATCAGCCGCTGGCTAGCCCACCCCTCGCGGCCAGTCGAAGCAGCTATTCTTGGTTTGCCCAATAATCGTCTGCCATTTCCAGCCAAGGCATCAGATACAGGAGAGGAAGGTTTCCGATATGGAAGGCCTGCATCTCAGAACAGAACTCGGAAAACCATGATGGTTAAAGGCTGACGTTGCGTAACGACGAAACTTGAGACCTTGATGGCCATTTCCATCATCGTGGCTGTTATTGCAGATTGGGCAGCAGGGAGCATTGGAGGGCAATGCGCAATTGACTAGCTAGTACAATTGACTGCATCTCCTGAGCTCTCCTGCCAACTACATACATGTACAGCGTACAGCGTACCAATGCGAACTGCAAGTGCCAGGTGCCACAGCTCGTAAATATTATAATAATGAAAACGGCAGCCAAGAACCTTGCGATCGTGGCGAACACTTTTGTTCCTCATCTTAAATCTTTTAGGCTTCAAATTGATAAGAATGGCGATTCCTTCGACCCCTCCTAATGCCCTTGTGCTTCCTCAAATGCCTGACGAAGTCGTGAAGTGTTACTGTCATTTTTGTGCTTTAAGTAATACTAGGAGTCAAGGTGTGATTGATCTCACTGGCATTCCTTCAATAAGTAGGCTTTCGCTGTCTTCAACTCTTCAAATATTGCAGATGACGCAGGGTCAAGGTTCACCCCGTTCTCCAGAGTGCGCGATAACCAGCACTGACGCTGCTTACTTTTCTTGGGTTGTTTGAGGCCATTGCAAATTGCAAGCAAGATTGCATCCCTGCGTTCCTCTTCTGCAAACCGCTGGAAGCATTCCACCACCAGGCCAGCGAGTAGCTACCAGGGGCTACAGAAGAAACATCACCTCATAGTTTTTCTGACAACCTCTGTTTAGAAGTTTCCCACCAGTAACAAGATGAACAGAAGCGTCAACACCAAGAATGTCAAGTTTGGCCATGCCATGATCGTCGGCATCAGCCTGGACGATTCCACATATATGACTGAGCAAGAAGAGTTGTCCTTGGATTCGGATCGAATGGACGATGGTTCCGATGGTTCCGACAAGCGACGAGACCTTCAGGCACGAGAGAACAAGTCGTACGAACGAATGCACAACAAACAAAAGAGTCGAGATTACCGTAGAGCTCATGTACAAAGCATTCTCGCGTTGCAAGACGAACACTTTGATTGCCACCTGCAAGATCCCAAGGGGCTGGGGAACTTGTCGCGGTCACTGAGCAAGGATTCTGTCAAAAAGGCACAACTACGAGCGCTGCAGAACGAACTGGACGCTTCCAAGTCCAGTACGTTGGGCCTGGATGACCGCAGTGATCACTCTCATGACAGAAGAAGCAGACGAAGAAATGCACGAAGATGCCAAAGTCTACTGTCGTCGCCTTTGATGGCACCCAGTTTCTCAAGCTGCCTCGGCAAACAACTATACTGATTCAATCAATCAATCAATCAATCAATCATTCGACAAGTCTATTAGGAAACAAATCTGGCAACATTAGCATTAGAATAATAGTATTTTAAAAATTGCGAAGGAGGGTACTCTGGTCTTCAATCCTTCGTACTGGTACTGATACCTTCTACTGCAGCATTCCAGAAGAGCACCCTTAGCTACGGTTCATCTTGGAGGAGCGCACTGCTACTACTGTACTTACTGCAGTACAGTACTGCTTACTGTTTTGGTGACAAATTCCTTTGTATGCTCAGAGACCATGTCCAAGTGGAGTAAGAACAGAACGACGATCGGATTCCTGCTGCCTGGCTGTGGCTACTAGCTAGATTAAGGAAACACGACATACCTGTTACCTGGTGCTGGTGTCGTATGTTGTGTTTTGGTTGTTGCACTCGAGGAAATCAGTCATGATGGAGATTTGCACTCATTGCATCGCACTTTAGTTCTTGGTCGCTCAGCAGCAACTGAGGACTTTTCATTTGAATGCCAAGGACAATACATGTATGCAATCAAAACCGGATCTGCCTCAAGGGCACCGTCGCCTTGTTAGATCCATCTACGATTCTACTCCGGTTGGTCCGTACCGTACAGCCGCCAAATTTCGTCCCCGTCACTTGGATCCTAACAAAGGAACCAGAGAAGGCCGGGGAAGTTGACAAGGTGTTGGTCCTGCCTGGAGCGAGTCGAGTCTGTCAATGATGAGCCGGGTGATGGCCCACGAGGAGATGGGCTTCGGCTGGGACACAGGAGCGATTCCTCCATTGGCACCATACTACCCGTCGTTACACTAAAGATGTGTGTGTGTGTGTTTGTTTGTTTGCAGCGGGAGGCACTGTACAGGGGCCTGTTTTGGTTTCATTCTGGCTGACTCATGTACAGTAGGCCACCACGTTTGCTGCCTTCGGTATTGTTGTGTACGCCCTGTAGGCCTGGTGCTTTGGTGCAACTTAGGTCCTGTAGTCGAGCTCGGTGTTGGTCAATGGCGGGTTGGTCCGTGATTCGATTCGGACCTAGCACTGGGCCTGGCGCAGGTCCAGATCCGAAGTGGCTGGCTGGTGCTGTCTCTTGACGCTTGCTTTGCAGCAGCTCGGAGTTGTGTGCTGGAGTGTGGAAACTGGAAGTTCCATTCCTTTGGCTCCAGAACGCTTGGAAGCCTAAACTTGGCCAACTGCTCTTCACCTTGGTACTACTTGCAATACACGTAGGCTCAGCAGCGTCACTCAACGAAACAGTCGGACCCGCAAGAAAAGGTGGTCGGCATTCTAGCAAGCAGAAATCGAAATCGAAACGAAATCAAACCACAGGCTTCGACTGTCACTCAATGTTCGGCTACAGGATGATTAAGACCGCCGGTGTAGCCATGCACAGGCTACTGAGTGCAATCAACAAGTCGTCCCGAGTGCGGTAGCCATTACTATTGTATAAACACAGATAGACTTGAACGAAACGGAGATCCGGCGTCATAGACTCCATTGAGTGGCACAGTTGTAGCTCAACTATCGCCATCATTGCAGGTTGCGCAATTACAACCACAGAGCAAACTCGTACAGTCAAATCTGATAGACCCATGCAACCCATCATTTCCCTGGCAATTTATGATGCTATCTGGAATGCAGGTCCCATTGATGTTGCATAGACCATTGGGGACAGTTCCAGATAGCATGGGGTTATCTTCCACACTCATCGTATGCAAAGACCACTGCAGCGCCATTAGTTCCTCTGGGATAGTACCTGAAAAAGAGTTGGCGCGCATATGTAGCCACCCCAGAAGGGTGAGGAGTCCCAGCTCTGATGGTATTGGTCCTATGCGCTGAACATTATTGAAACTCAGCTTTTCAATCAGCTGAAGCCGGCCGACTTCTGTAGGGAGGGTTCCTGGAGAGAAAAGGTTCCCCCCGAAGTCCATTAGTCTCAAAGAAGTCAGTTGGAATAGCTCTTTTGGGATTTGACCTGTAAAGCTGTTGGCTGAGAGAGAAAGGAGCGTGCAAGATGTCAAAAGCCCCAGTTCACTAGGTATTGTGCCCTCAAGGGAGTCTTTATGCACAGAGAGCAGCACCAGATTTGGGAGCAAGGAAAGTTCACCAGGTAGTGTTCCAGTTAGTCGGTTGTCTCCCAATGCAAACCATTCAAGAGAAGATAGTAGCCCAACCTCTGTGGGAATTGTGCCTAGCAGAAGGAGAAGCAAAGTTCAGCAACCGAAAAAGGCCTTCTCTGAGCAATAATATTTGCATTTGACATGAATCTACTTACCAGTCAAATCACATTCTTCTGCAACCAACCACCTCAAATTGGACAAAGCACCTATGGCAGATGGAATGCTTCCATGCAAGTTCAGATTGTCATTCAAGGATAGTGTCTGAAGCTTGGTGAGTTGCCAAATTTCACTGGGAATTTCACCTTCCAGGAGATTATTGTTCACACCAAAAGCTTGCAGTTGAGTCAAGAGGCCGATTTCCGTGGGCAGGGTACCAGTAAGCATAATCATGAACATGGCCAACCCGCGTAGATCTTTGAGGTGGCCAATATGACTGGTGATGGTGCTCCCTTGCAATCCTGGGTTCATTGCCAATGAGACTGTTTGAAGAGAGGTTAACAGATAAAGCTCTCGCGGCAGCCGGCCGACAAGATTATTTTGATCCAGCCATAGATTGGTGTAATGGCCATTAGAGTCACACGATGTGGACATGGGAGGTTCAAAGTTAGCCAAATACCCAGGATAGACATACTGAAGAGTATCCTTGCTGGCAAAGGTATTCTTGTTGTACCAAGTACACTCATGGACACTGTGGTTGAGCCAGTTGGTATCTTTTGCCCACTTTTCTCCCGCTGTGGAGTGATAGAGTGTGGCCAGAGCAAACCTCTGCTGGATCCGCTCATTTGGCAAGGTTGTGTCACCGTCAAGGATCCACTGAAGGGCCTTGAACTGTGACGACTGGGGACTATGAACATCCCTAATGGAGTGATCTGGTAGCAAGGACAACACATGGTCTTCAAAGGAAAGCATAGATGTAGGGGCTGGAGAAGGGCTGGAGGTTGGATGGATAGTGTCGTCGACAATAACATAGCTTGGGTTGTCTGGTTTGACCAAAGCAGCAACCAAGACCACAATGAGAGCAATCATCACAATAACCGCCAGAAGAATGTTCCGTTTGAAAGCAACAGTTTTCTCGTTTCGTTGCCTGGAAGCTTCCAAATCATAGTCTTGTGCTGTTGGTAAGTCTATGGGATTGGGGCCATCCTGTCCTTGGACCGGATTGGCCACTGCCAAACCATCGGTCTCGTTCTCGGCGGCAGGCATCGGATTCTGAAGTTGTTCTTGTGGTGGACGGTGTTGCTGAATCATGGAGTTGTCCTCATCTGTTCCAATGCCTCCCTCGGCATATGCTCCTGGGATGATATCTGGGTATTCATCGTTGGCTGTAAATGTGACGTGCTGATGTTTGTCCATCTCAACCTGATGTCCCTGCTTGTGATGGTCAACAGCACGGCAAGTTCGTGGTACATCCTTGACATTGTTGCCTGTTATACTGTCCAGAGCTTCTCCTTCCTCGTTCAATTGGGCAAGACGGGTATTGGTATGGGCAATTTCATTGTTGCTGGTTCCTGCCAACACCGAAACGTGATGCCCTTCCCAGGCATTTTGTGCCTCGTCTTCTAACTGCCACCGCCTCTGTCTCTTGGCAACGATCTCCAAAATGGTGGGTTCCTCTTCATTGCTGTTGTCGTTGCTGTTGTCCTCGCTCATTGATCGATTGTCTTGGCTTTGTTGGGGAGACGTGTGTTAGAGGGGACTCGACTGTCACTCGAGGGATGTGCTTGTTGTGTTTATTGAGGGAGCTTGTCATTCCTGTTTGGGACCTCTCTGGAACCAGTCCTACCAGTATCTCGCCCAATAGCTAGCTAGTAGACTATTAGCTAGAGCTAGCTAGCAACCGAGGCTAGCCACTGGTACAAGCTATTCATAGCTACTAGCTAGCTACATGTAGTAGTAGTCCGGTACCGCCGAAGCCATCTACTACTCTAGCTAGCTAGTAGACGTCCACAATGTCATCAACACGTACCACCAACTATTAAGAGTCCCGGTAGTGACTGGACTTTTATCAACACTTACTTGTCAACCATCAACTCCCACCCCAAATCTCCGAAGTTGTTCAAGGTTCATACAGCTTTGTCCCAACAGGTGAGTCGCCCCCTCATGACTGGGACAAAATTGAATTCAAAGACCATAAATGGGCATGCTGCTTGAGATGACGTTGAAAAGGGCTTGAAATAAGGAGTTGATCCACCAGTGATCTTCATCAAATCTTACGATTTAAATCCAAGACCAGATGCTTTCTTAGAAAGGATTCGAGCTCGTTCCCGTTTTGTTACAGTAAGTTCTCTCGAGCTTAATTATGTGCAAGTTCGTGGAGAGGAGTCTCCAAAATTAATCTTTTAATCCGTGTAAGCTAACTAGAAAACTACCAGGTAGACGACTGCTCAAGCAACTTATTGCCATTTGTATCACGTTAAACCATGCAAATATTCAATTACATCACAGTTGCTCTCTAGTCCAGTCAAGGTTTCCACGAAGAGAGCAGGACACCATAAATAATATATTGTCCAAACAGTCATTTACAACTCCTGCAATGCCAGTAGTACTGAGCTGTACCGCTGGCCAGCTTTACGTTTAAATGTGCTTTCGGAAGCTCCAGCGAAGCCAGTTAACACGCAAATCCAACAGCAACACCACTGACACATCCCGATACCACCGTACAACACTGTCATCATCAAGTTCCGCACAAACAATTTTCACACAATCTCAACAACAAAGCATTCTCGGAAGCACTAGTAGTCTAGTCTACTCCTAGCCAGCTAGCTATAATATCGATAGATAGCAACCCCATCAGAATGGTATCCGCCGCCTCCCTTAACATTATGGAAACATCAGCAGAACATACCAAAGAAGAGCCTCGAAAACTGGAGCAACCCACCGGAATGGACGTTACTTCTACTACACAGGACATAGCTCCGGCTGATGCCGCTCGTGATGAGTCATCGCCGATGGCTGTCCCAGAACAAATAGTGGTGGACCGTAGTAGTAGCAGCAGTACCAAGAAAGATCGTTCTCATCGCCGCAAAAGTCGCAAGAGCAGCAGCAGCAACAAAGAAAAAGACAAGGTCGCCGCAAAACGCAAATCTAGCAGCGGCAAGCACAAGAAACGCCGCGAGAGCAGCGGCAATGGCGAGACCAAGGAACAACGCCGCAGCCGACGACGCAGTCGCAAGAGCAGCAAGAGCTCGGATCCCGATCCCAACGACCCTGCTACCATTGCCAAGAGTCGTGAGCTGCTGCTGGCAGCCATGGGGGTCAAGAAGCAACCGGATATTGAACCATGCTTTGTCTCTGCCAAGACCAGTTTAGACAGCAACCCAGTCTATCAGAGGAACAAAGAGCGCCTCGCCAAGAGTGTCTCGGAATCGCATCTTTCGACCGCTCACTCCGAGGCAGAATTCAGCTTTGTGGCGGGAGCTCAACCCATGGAAACTTCCCGCTCCACCGATAATCTCTCCACACTTGCCGTGGCGCCCCATCAACATCATGGAGATGACTCGCACAATAGCGAGTACGACCAATTTGTGGACTTTTAAAAGCGCGAGTACGAGAGAGAAACGGAATCTTTCATCAATTTTTAGGTATTACATCAACTTCTTTTTTAAAAGATCACAGCACCACCGCACGGGAAATTTATCATAACTTGTTAAAAGCGCACGGACTTGGACGACCCTCTAATGTAAAAATTAAAACACCCTCTACATCTCCCATTGAACGCATCCATTAGGCATATCAGTCCTTTCGCAACCTATAAAGATGTATCGGTAGCCATGGAAGAGTCGAGGGCTGTTGAAAGAGCCAGCAAGCGACAACTACGATGTGCCTCGAGTATGTGATAGCTATAAGGACATTGCCAAGATTGCCTCGTGGCCAGCTGCAGACGTCAAAAGCATTCTATTTGCAATGGCAAGCATCTTTCTAATCAGGCGGTGGATTGAAGCAAACAAATTGAGGGTTTAATTAAATGCAACCATGCGGCTTGCGATGCTTAGTTGGCACCATACTGACGCAGGGGCAGTTGGTTGGCACTTACCAGCCGAACTTGCTTGCTTACTCATCATGGACACAGTCCCCACCCCTTGAGACCTCCAATCGTTCGCATGAGCCAACCAAAAAGCAGCTTCCTCACAGAATACGAAACTGGCGCAACTACCCCAAGCGCCCTACACATGTAGTCTAGCTTGCTAAAGGAGCCAACCAAAATAGTCACACGCACGTTCTTACCGAAGACACTGTGTTCTCGTGTCTTTCGAGAATCGTTTTCGTTGTTGCTGCCCGACTGGACTCGGAAAGACTTCACCACAAGGCAAGCAGCCACCATCTGCTGGTGCTAGCTAGCCAGCCAAGAAGTCGGGAGCGACATGGGGCTGAAGGGGCTTGAATCGCAGCCGGGCAATTCGAAGTAGTAGCTATTCTCGCTTTTTTACTCAGCCAAGATGGCTACTGTGGCGGTGCCGATTAGGCTTCCCTCAAGAATCTATTTGAGAAGAAATATTGAAAAGTTCCGGACTACGAGGTACCAGGTCCGGGTTAGGTCGGTCGGTCGGTCCGCTCCTCATCGCTCGGTACTTGCTACTGTGTCTGGTTCTTGCTGCTTGCTTAGCTACTACTAGTACCTACCTATCGCTCTCCTCCGAGGGTGCGTCTGGTGCCTGAAAAGAATGCAGTCAAGATGGATTACAGCCGCTGGGGGATAGACTGATTTCGAAACTGAACTTGACCTCCAGCATTGCTGGGCTTGCCCGTACATGCAACTGTGTGGTCTTTCCGCCGCAGTGTTCCTCATCGCCGCTTGCTTGTATTGTTTCGAGGTGGTCCTCGCCGAGCGCCGAGGAAGCAGTCGTGATGGGAGTCACCCTATAGCTCTAACCCAAGTTGAATGACCCTTGCGTTGCAATATTATTGCAGTGTCTCCTTGATGACCTCGAGCAACAACGCCCCGGTGAAGATCTCTTTTCGACATCCATCGAAGGCAGCAAACTTACTTTTTTCAGTGATCCTCTCTTTCTCTTAGTCTACAAATTCAACAACCAACATGGGTCTTTCAGACGAACAAAAGGAAGAATACGAAGATTGCTTCAAGCTGTTCGATAAGGACGAAGATGGCAAGATTGAGGCTAGGGAGATTGCGGATGTGGTTCGAGCACTTGGACTGAATCCTTCCGAACCCCAAGTCGAGGAAATGGTCAAGAAGGTGTCCCCCAAAGGAGGCCCAGTGGGTGTGGATGCCATTTTTACCGTCATGGATGGACATGGAATTGTCAATGGAACAGCGGAACAAGTGCTCGAGTCCTTCAAGATCTTTGACAATCAAGGCGAAGGAAAGATCCTGGCCACCGAAATGAAGGCTGTATACTGCAATATGGGCGAGAAATTTAACGAAGAAGAAGCAGAAAAGCTGATGAAAGCCTTGCCAGTGGATGATAAGGGTTATGTTGATTATGCCGAGTGGACCAAGATGATTTTCTCCGCATAAAAGTCATGTTCCGGTATTCTGGAGAGTCGATCGAGTCTTGGCCATTTCGTTTTGGCATGTGTTAGTGACACTAGTATCCGCATGTTGGGTGGTCTGAACCAGCAGTCGACAATTGATTTTCTGTGGTGGAGCTATTGATGGTTTGGCGATGGCTTCAGTCTACCCGGATGCGCATGCTGCTGCAGTAGAAACAATGAGTTGTGATTAGTTAGTTGTTAGTTTTTTCCCTTCTTTCGCATGCGATCGGTGCAAAGACGGCGCCGATAGCTCTCATAGCGTAGTTACCAAGGATAGTGAATCATAATAGCTCGCCGCTAGTTTAGGACCAATTCTCTGGAGTCGCTGCCTGGCTATCAGTCAAGCTAGCTTGTGCTTGGGTCCAGGTGAGAATCAAAGGCTTGTTCTCACAGGCAGCAAACCAAGCACGAAATTGCGCGTTCCGTGAATTCAATTCTCAGAAATTATCCATCTCCCTTTCCATTTCCTTGTGGTCTCAATTCAAACATCTAGCTATATCAGAGCTTGGCATTTTTACCTGGGCAGCCCCGTTTGCATTCTTCGGCCTAGTTGGGGTACACGCTCTACCCGGTACATCATCATATACCGGAATAGTCAACCCCCTCATACCTTGGAGCTACAATCTTCGCTTCAATAGAGCAAAGAGGATTCACAATCTGAAAACTCGTCACTAATAACATTTACGAACGTCGCCTCACGTTCAAAGGCTTCACACACGACACGGAAGACGCACAGCAAGCATGGTTTGTTCGCTACTCTATCAATTCCCATTCATAATCACAGTTGCTCTAGACGTCGACCGTTCCCTGATTGTTCTTTTTCTTCGCCTTCCTCCGCACCAAATCGCTCCTACTGGGTTGGCCATAAATATAATATGCGACCCATTCCACTCTCCGTCCAATATCTCATCTCGTCTTTTTAAAAGATTGTCATGAGAACAAAGGCCGAGTACAACAACGCCAATGGATATCCAATCAAATAACGTTGATGCCGTAATCCACACCCAACTTCCAAAAGTCGTGTGGCCGCAATGGTACTCCACAAGACGGCAATCAATGCCAAGAACCGTCCAAAGGTTTCCAATCGAATAATGTTGACGATAATAATTTTGACGGCCGCCAATACATTGACCGGCAAGAGGGCGTATCCCAAAATGCTCGTGACGGTCCACACACTAATGGCATCCTTGGGTGTCATGAGATTGAGTATCAAGGTCATGGCGAGACAACCGAACAGGCCAAATCCGTAAATGTATCCAAAATGCAATTTTCCCGTCATGAGCAGTTCGCCTCCCAGTGCCAAGCCAAAAATGAGAGGACCGGCCAAATCGGCATCTTCGACAATGACGCTGGGATCGAGGTGAATGACATTTCCTTGTACTCGTTGAAAGGGCAAAATGACAGCCTTGGTTTTGGACAGAATATGATCCAGGTTGATTCCTAATTCTTCCAGTAGAGGTGGTTCATTTTCGAAATCATCGTAATTGGCAGTGGATTGGTTGGTGCCACCCGTGGTAATGCCGCTATTGGACATGGTGCCGCCCATGAAAAAGTTGTTCTCTGGTTGTTGTTGTTGAGATGGCTGTTGCCACTGATTCATGCTGGTGTTCGACGTGCTTTGCTGCTGTGGCTGCATTGTCGAAGGTTGTTGCTGCCATTGATTCATATTGGTGTTGCCATAGGCACTGGGAGCAGTCGGGGTCGAAGACGCGGCATACGGATTGGATGTCGCCGTCGTCGCAGTTGTCGCTGTTCCATAGGGATTACTATTCTGTCCTGGAGTGGCAGCTGGCTGTGAAAACCAAGAATCGGAGGAAGAAGCTGCAGGTTGTGCGGCAGGCTGTGCGGCATAAGGATTGCTGGTACTGGCTGGAGTAGTATTATTGGTGGTTCCAGCGGGGCTACTCAAATGAGTGGAAGGAGTACCAAATGCAGTAGTAGTGGAACCAGCAGTAGGAGTGGCAGAAGCAGCAGGACGAGTACTTCTCCCAGCGGTTGTTCGAGATCTGCCTGCTGCAGCGCTTCTGCCAGCTCCTCTCGGTCCGCGTCCAGCCGTGCTTCTCCCAGCAGTACTTCTCCCAGCAATCGTAGTACTACTACCAGTTGCACCACGTCCAGCACTGACAGTTCCTCGAGCTGGATTGGGACTACGTCCAGAAGAGTCAGGCCGTGCCAATGGTGCTGACCCTCGAGCCCCTCGTCCCGGTGTCGTGGGTCTCGTTGGAGTTGCTCCAGTTCGTCCAGCTGGGCGAGGTGGTGGTGCCGTCTTGAACGTGGAGCTTCCTGCTGTTGCTGTTTTGGTCGTCGATGAGGCCCCCGGAGGTCGGGCTAACTTTGTGGCAGGACGTGGAGGAGGAGACGCGGCTCCCATACTGCTAAAGAAGTCATCCGATGTTGGCGTGGTCATGGTGCAAACCTCTTAAAATAAAAATTCAAGTGGATCTGAATCTTGTTGCTTCCGGCCTTGTGTCGTCAAAAATGCGCTTTCAAAGTGCTCTGGCCTTGACTAAAAACAATTCCGATGTAGTGCTTTCTGCTACGATACTAGTATGCTAAGAACCTGGGTCTTCGTCTCATCAGCGCTCGATGAATTTGTGCCTTCGCTCTTTCGCCATGGTCAACGATCAAAAACTTGCTGCGCGAAAGCACTTCGCGCGGTAAAAGAGTTCTTTTCGAGGGACGAATTGAATAATCGAATGATCAATCAATGCAATTCGAATCGATCATGTCACTTCGAATTGATTCGAATCGGATGACTGATTCGATTCGATTCGACTGTTGGTCACAGCGCAGCTCGGCAACGAACCTGCAGCTCGATGAACGAACACCGTTGTGACCGCTGACCTTGCAGATCGAGGCAAGCAATCAGACAACAGCAACAACAAAGCACCCAGCTAGCATCAATACGACTCTGAGAGGCCCAGGAAGTGCCTTGTCTTGTAGTATAGAGCATGAAATCAGTCCTCATCAGTGGCTCAGTCTCGTCTCATCACATGTCGTTTTCCATCTGGCAGAATCTGTCATCTGAAAAATGAGGTGAAAAAATGGGATGTCACCATGATGAGCTCACTTTTTTGTTCAACCGGATTGCTAGAGTTGCATACCCAACCGAACAAGGAAGACTTTCGCGATTGTTGATAAGCCTAGGCCAGATCAACCCCCCTACTTTCAATTACCTTTTCTATCCATCTTCTATTCAATACCTATCAATTGCAAAATGAAGTTCTCTTCTTCTATCATCAAGCTGCTCTCGTGGTCCTGGACCACCGACAACAACAACAGCAACACCAAGAAGACCCCCGTTCTCCAGGTCGACAAGGAGACGACGGGCAGCAACAACAACAACAACAAGGATGTTCCTGCGGCAGAGGAAGTCCCAACATTCCAACTGGACGAGTTGGATAAGTCGGTCGTCGAAACCGCAGCACTGTTGCATGGAGCGCATCCTGATGTGGAATTCCAGCAGCACGGTCGCTACCTAGGTGCCTACGACCTTTCCCTGGTTCCTGCGGATCAGCATGGTCACTACGGATACGACAAATACAACCAGCACCGGCCCAAGGGCTGTCGCATCAAACCCAGTCACTCAGCCAACGCTCGCTGGAAGACCCATTACGGTCAAGACGCCGAACGGAGCAATGGAAACCGTTTATCCTTTTCTCCGGTCAACAATGTAGTGGGGTACTCTTCTGATGAGAGCGAACAAGAGGAAAACAGCCGTGTCTATAGAGACATGAAGAAACATGTGCCACAGGCCCAACACGAATTCTGGCATGAAGCCCAACAACAATTCATTTCCGTCGGCACTCCCACACCCCACGAACGCGTCTTGGATCTTGTCCAGTTGATTCAAGAGTACGGATACCAACAAGTGGCCAAATGGATCACCAACAACCAATGGTTCCAAAGCGACAAAGCATACCTAAAACAAGCCAAACTGTACATTCAAATTGATGCCGTGCATCAAGACCTCGAAGCACTTGTCAAATTCATCAAGGCGAAGAAAGGAAATGACAAGCAAGTCTCACATTGGTTCATGGTCAACGGAAAGAACACTTACATGTTCGAACTCGCCATGTGCCACTTGCATCACGGTGGAATTCAGCGCAACGCTGACGATGAAATTTGCACCTTGAATACGCGAGAACAGATTGCCAAACGACGATTTGTCTATCGCAAGGTCAAGGACGTCTGCATGGAAGATGCAGCACCCGTAGAAGTAGAAGAACAACCGACAACAACTAAAGACATGGAGGCAATAGAAAAAGTCTCGACCGCCGACGACAACAAGATGGCATCCGATGCCACAGTGGTTCCCACATGCACAGCAGTGGTTCCATACGTTCAAAAGTGGCATGTGAAATGCTTCAAGATCAGTGTGCATGGACGACAACAATTTGTATTGGAGATGCGAAGGATGAATGGTGTGCTACTTGGAGTGGTACCCAACGACATTCTCGCAGCTTTGATGAAGGATGGTGGAGACCTTGTAAAGGAATTCATGCGGCGGCACAAGACACTACAATTGGAGGTATGCGCTGCCTCGGACAATACGGATTATGAATTTGTGACTGACCAAGTGGTGGAAGTGGTAGCTGATGAGGAACCACTCCTGGTCGAGGAACAACAACAAGTTGATGAACCACTGGTCGACAACCGAGTCGATGAGGAGGACAATGTGGACACAGCACAATCAACACTGCGGCGGTCAAAGAGACGCATGGCGGCGATTGCATCTCAGAGAATCGCAGAACAAATCAAGACAAAGCCACGGCGGGTGGCAGAACAACCTAGAAATAATACACGTAGACGCGCAGCGGCCAAGAAGTCGACAAAGCCAAAGGAGAAGGGCAAGAAGAAGACGATTGCGACAAAACCTGTGATGGACACACAGCATCAAACAACAGTTCAGACAACAACAACTCTTTCTGGACGGCAAGTCAGAATGCCTGACCGGTACATTCCAGTCTAGGACAAAAGGTAAGTAAATGGGGGACGACAACGGTGGATTGTGGGGACTACTAACGCATGAATACATTCCACAACGAGCAAGCATCTGGTGGGGTGCAGGGCTATACAACAATTTCTTTTTACACATGCGGAGATGAATACAGTTGGTTCAATTGAAGGGTCACATACAAGGTAGCCAGGTTTGTGGTTCCTGTGCTAGGCAGCCTCTATTGCAGAGTGCTTGTCCGAACGTCCTCCACGTGACGAAAGTCCAAAGTTAATACCCGTGACACCTGACAACCAACCTCTATCATTGTTGATGCTATGCTTACAATCTTAAATACAACAAAACATAACTGTAGAACAATAACACATAGTAGAGAATCTTTTACAAACAAAAATCATGGCTTCATTCTTTAGTAGTTGTAGTCGTACTAGCTAGCTACCAGGTACATGTAGTAGTTCATATTCATAGTCATTGGAGGGCAAGCCTGGGTCTTTGTATCCTGAGTGTTCCCGGCGGCGCGCTTCTAGATAGAAAGCTACTAAGCGACGGGCTCAGTAAACTAAAATGAGGATACGGAACTGTGTGCGGAAACAGTCCGCCGATGGCTAGCTACGGCAACTACCTAGCTGAGAGATCATCGACAAATGCCATGAAACTGTCGCTGTTTGGAGCCCCCTACTGCATGCCCTGCATAATATTTTCGGCGGTCCACGGCTCATCGTTGCTGTCGTAAGGATCGGGGTTGATCTTGTAGGGCAGCGGTACTGTGGCTGTGCGGCCACTGCCACCATTGTCGTTGCCCCAAAGGAGTAGTTTGTCGACTCCCAGAGTCTGGGGCGACAAGAACACTGCAAGTTCCCACGATTTCACATAGATACAATCTCCTCCGCCGTGTTTGGCGTCATTCTTCTTCACACTTCCCCATGCGGCGGTAGAAAGGTTGTGGCTGCCAATGACCAGCCAATCAAAGCCATCTTGTTCCCGGTTGGTTTGAAAGAAAGACTTGATGTGAGGGACATTCTTGGGCTTCTCAAGAGGACCGGAAGCCGAATTGGCGGCCCACTTGTGCCACAGAGGACGCAAAACATCCGCGCTAACATTGCGTTTGCTTCCACAAACGCAACCACCTTGCATAATGCCCCCCATGGCACCAAAGATCTCTTTCATTGTAGGAAAGACGAGCTTGAAGCGCAAGGATTGGTCCGACGCAACGTCTCCTGCCTTGGGGTATTGTCGCGCAAGGCCTGATTCAATGGAAGTCTGAAACTCCAAAAGGTACTTTTTGGAAAGGCTCCCAATGGACGAGACCTGACACACCGCGGGATGAATCGCGTCGGGCGTTGGGGCAAAACGTCGAATGGCGTCACGAAGAGCCAGATGCCCGACCAGTCGAGCAGGCTGGGTGTTGTCATGGACACGATGATATCCCGGTGTGGAAGGAATCAAGCGAGCTTTTGCTCCACTGTAGTCATAGCGTCGTATCAACTGCGAAAGCGTTTCGCTTCCACGGCCCGTCCAGTTTCGCTGCGTTGTATAGCCAAGAGAATTCACGTAGTTGACCAGAGTCTCTTCGTAGTCGTTGGTCGTCTCATTCCCCGCATTGGATCCCATGGGGAATTCTTGACGTAAGCCGCTTCTGATCGGGCCACCATTCCTGCTCGAGATTGGCCGTGAGGATGACAACTCGAATAGACTCCTCAAACCCCACTATGAATTGTTTTGTGTGGTGTGTGCCGTATGGAAACTTGTAGCGTAGATTGTTGGTGGAAGTCTTTGGCTGGTGCGATGGATTGCGCACCACAAGATCAATGTTGGGCATGTGTTGGAACGTGGAAGGGTCGCCCATTTGGCTAAAAATGACGGCTTCCCGCACAGAAAGCATCTCGGGAAGCAATTCCTGGATCAAGAACTGGTAATCAATCGCAAAATTGGACATGGCAATCCATTGAATGGGCATGGCGATCCCCGAGAATCATTTCTCGCAGGGTCTTTGTCTGAGTCCAGCTCCAATCGCTTTTTTTGTGTGTCTTGCGTCGTTCCAAATCCTGGACTGTGGCCAGAATTTTGATGGGCGCTTCGACGGCAGAGGACTGACCAGCAGACGCATGTTTGGATCGCTTCTTTGCTGGAGCCGCACTTTCATCGTCGCTGCTGTCCATGTCTACATCGTACTGCACATCGGCCTCCGTTCGCATGTGTCCACGGCAGCACGCTTTCGCTCGTCCACTTCTTCCACAATGATACGGTCCCGATGCTGAACGCCTGTGTCCGTCAGCCGTCGTGGTTCGTCCAGGAGCTCCCCAAAAGGTGGCAAGGCCAATTTCAAGCGACATGTGGCGAAACCCAACTCACGACACGCTGTTTTGTGCAGCTCTTGCAGAGTCGATTCTGGCGAGACTTGGACAATCTTGCGCTGTGAAGAAGCCGCCACGGTCAAGCACAGAGATATCATGGTGGATAAAGATGAAAGTAGACTACTGTAGTGAAGCCGCTGCTGTCCAATAGACTACTATGCTGGCATCATCTTTTGTGAGGCTGTTTCGAAAGTTGTTTTGGTGGAAGCCATTCCGTCATTGAAATTTTATCATTTTTACATATATTTCTTTAAAACGTCTAAAAATCTGTTTTTTCATTTTCTCCTCGCCCTGTTGCTTCGCTGTTTGCCATCCACAACCAAGCCAAGAAGGATGGAGATACCGGTAGCTCGGGGCCGAGCACAAACCCTTTTGCCAAAAGTGTATTCGCAGCCATGTAGAGTTGTTAGAGCAAGCGAGAGGAGAGGCAGGTACGTCTCCTTCCCAGCTTGGATAACATGATGGCTGCTTGCATGCAAGCAAAGGTTGGCCCAATCAGATGCCACAGGTACACTGTATATCAGTTCTGGCCCAGGCCCTAGATCAAGGACAATACTGGTGCAAGGTACGGGCTTTTCCTTGTCAAGGTACGGGCTTTTCCTTGTCCAGCATGCAGCAGTTTTTCCTTCGCTCCGTTGCATTGCATTGCATTGCTTCATTGGTGCTGTGGTTGTACCATCAAATAAGAGAGATGGGACTGCACCAACCCAGCCGCCGGTGGTACCGTACGGAACGTGTCGGCTGGGCTCCTGCTTTGACCGGATGGGATCGGTTCAATCACATGTACGAGTGACTGTAGAGTGTGGAGCTGTGGGTGGTTGCTGTGTGGAACAAGCAACCTGGCAATCACGGCTTTGATGCGACTGACTTGATGGGTTTGGTACCAAAAGACATGTTAATCTTGCCCATAAATACACTTCCCTTTCTTCTTCGAACTCTATTGTCACGATGACTATTTGATTAAGTCCAATGGTTGCTTTGATAGTCATAATGTCATAAAGAATTAACATCAACCATCTTGTAGAGCATCTTGTAATCCACGCTTTGGAATCTTTTATCGGTTGAATACTATGACTCGACTTCAATAGCTCTTCAATAACTCCATCACATCATCACATCGGATGGTTTCCCTCTCTTTTCATAGCTTCAAGGTTCTTCCTCCCACGAATGCGATCTTTTTCCGGTACTTCTTTTACGTACATAGCTGTACCGGTACATTGTTGAATGGGATTGGGAATTGGGAGTGTTAGATGCGGGCTGTACCAGTGCTCGTAGCCAGTCAGTATGGTAGCCGTTGATTGACACTGTTGAACCCCACGGAAGTTCCTGTCTGGTTATTATTAGTGGTGCGCCCGCACTTGCTGGCCGGAAGAGAAGCTCTCTCCTTTTCACACAAAACAACATACAAAATACAACCAATCAACCGCCACCAGTACCGGTACATGGAGTAGAACGTTCACTGCCACCATTAGACTCGACTCCGTTTCCACCGAGCACAGAAGCTTCTACCCCGCCATTATACGAAGTTAACAATCCGCTAATAGGATACTCATATACCGAAAGATGATGCCTCCACGAGCTTGTCCCTCCAATGTGGTTCGTCAAATGGATGTTCCCTCCATGATCACAACAACCACATCATCAAGAAGCCATACTTCGGCAGACTTGCACGAATCTCTGACAGTCGACGCCATGGACTTTGATCATGACAGCCACGCAGACACACGGTCAGATGCTTCGTCTTCCGCAAACTACTCTCATCCTGACTCTTGCAGAATAGAAGAATCTCCATCTTTCGGAACTACCATTGCTATTAGCCATATCACTCCTGCCTCCACGCCTCGCACTTCCGCTTCCTCCCAACAGAACGTACGGGTCAATGTAGGAGGAGAGTACTTCTCGTTTCCGGAGTCCAGCTTTCAACGATTTCATTGTTTGCCTTGGAAACGGAATGTAGATGGTGTTCTGCATCTCAACAGCACTGCCGCAGTGTTTGAAGTTCTGCTCGATTACGTCCTCTTTGAAACACTCCCCGCCTACGATACCATGTCCAAGGATGAGTTTCAAGAGTTTGAAACCATGGCTCTCAGTATGGGAGGCCTGACCAAACTCATTGAACACTTTGATCGCAAAGATTCCTATCTCGCCAAGGAGCTACGACAACGACGAAGCTTCTCCTTTAACAGCAAGAAGCAAGGCAACTTTTTGTTGAATGGAGAACAGAGCCACAAGTCACCCAATTCGGTACGAGCCACGCAATGTGCCCGCTTTCTAGGGGCCATTTGTGGAGTCGCCGAATCCATGCGACGACGACCAAGACAAGCCGGCAGTGGAGATCCGGCAGTGGTCAAGAGACTCAAGCTGGGTCCAGGCAAATGGTGTCACAATGCCATTAGCTAGACAGACAGACGCTGGACGCTTGCTGCTTCTATGTGTCTTCTGTGGTGTTCCAGTGGATCTACTTGTCTCTTCCCGTGTCTCTTTGGCGAACTGTATATCCTTGTGCATTGCCTCCTTGTGTCTCTGTGGAGCCCAATGGATGGTGTTTATACGTCTTTTTCATTTTCTGCTAACTATCTAAACATCCATGTATCTACATCTACCAAGCAAACTAAAGTAGGACTAGCTAGAAGAGATGTTCACCGGCTACTATATAAGGCGCGGCCTGAAAGGGCGGAGGCTGAAATGGAGTCGAGCAGATGCCTTCCAGGAGTGCAGAAGCCAATTGAGAGCGGGATAAAAGTCGAGAGAAGAGGCGCACAAGTAGACTGAGACTCTTCACGACTTGAAGCCCGCACGCAAGAGGCAAGGTTCAAACGCAGAATGAGCCATCCATGCGGTATCTTCCCCTGGTACATGGATAAAAATCTGATGGTTTAAAGGCTGTTCCAGAAGGAGCAGATGGAGTTGGTGCTAGTTGCAGCAAAAGCATTGCTCTCGCTGAATTCTTGTGACCATCAAACAAAAGCAACTTGCGGTACGGTATGCTTCCTTCTTCCTGCCAAAGTGTTGCGTGCAGAAGAAGAAGCGAAATCCCGAAGACCAGAGGACAGTTCCTCGCGTTGGCCAGGTTTGCCAACACAGCGAACAGTCGCATGTTTTCGAGACCTCGTTTCCAGCTTGCCACAACTGTACCGTATCCAACACCTTGGTCTTGTGGAGGCAACATGCAGACCAGCAGACAAAAGCCATACACACAGAAAAGCCTGCTCGATCTAAAAGAAATCAGGGATGGTCCAAAGTGTTGACATGTCTCAACACAAAAGAACAATCTGATTCCCTTCGACAAGCAGGTCTCTTCGAGTAGGGCAAAATCCGCCTTGATACAACGCGAAAAGAAGGAAGATGACGCATTGATCCATGACGGTGAATGATTCAATTCAATCGAGAGGACGGTGGATGCTGCAACTTGAGGTCTGAACACAGCGCAGGTTACTCAGCTGCGCAGTGAAGAGACCAGTCGGAGAAACCATCGTCCTTCACGAAATTCACTCAATCCCCAAGTCCAGAGGACAGTTCGTCAACCGCAAAACCGCAGAAGCGATCTCCCAACACTTCATTTCTTTGAAGCGGTGGGAAATCCTCTTAGCTTTGGGGTCGAAGGTACGAGATTATGGCTTCTCGCTCGTGGCAAACGCTGGAAATCAAAGATATGAAGGATGCATCCTTGACTTGGTGGTGGGCAAGTCAAGCAGCCTCTTCGTCGATGCGTCCAGTGAATTACACGACTGTCCATGGTCGTTGCTCCGATCAGATCAAAAAGGTGGCAAGAAGCTACTTGATTGGTGGGCTCGACGAGGTGCCAACGGATGACACTTGTACAAGCAGGGAATTCTTGAAAAGAAAGGCTACCACAGGATCTGTCATCCGTGCTGCAGACCGCTGAAGAGCTTTGGGAAGCCGTAGCTGGTGAAGGGTGTACGCTGACAATCCCGCGGCCTCAAATGATCAAGCAGACGGAAGTGATGGATGGCAGACTTGATGAATGAAAAACCTGGACAACCTTGCTCGATACAAACACAATCGGATCTTAACCCAACCCCTTTGGCCACAGCAGAAGAAGGCTAGGTCTTGCCTTCCAAGGCCATGACAAATGGGATAGATCCAGAGCCAATGCGACAATGAATCAAGCAGAGTCCAGGAGCGGAGCCAACACAAGAGCAATCCCGAAGACCAGAGGTCAGTTCCTCACGTTGGCCAATATGCAGAAACATTGGAAAAAGGCATCTTCCAACTGGCTCAAGCAGCGACCATGGCCAAGATTTGCCATGATCGTCGAGAGCAACCAGAATGACGCTTCTTCATGGCGATGCATATTGGTAACATTCCAGAACATTGCCGCCACTTTGAAGCAAAAAAAGGAAGGCTTCTATCGATCTTGGGCTCCAGCAGCGGCAATGGCCAAGATATGCCATAGTCGCCAAGAGCCAGCACGATGGTCTCCTTCCTCAGGTTGTAGAAGCGGCAAGATTCCGGAGCTTGGGCCACTTTGCAGATGACAAAAAAAGAACGATCAACATCCTCGGCGTGGCTCCAGCAGCGCCAATGGCCAAGATATACCATAGTCACCGAGAGCTTCAGCGCCGTCTTGTTCCTCATTGTTCCAGAAGTGGCGACAGCGACAATGGGACAATCCAACTTTTTGGTTGACACATGGCGCCCGTTCAGAAACACTGAGGAGCCAACCACCGTAGGCCTTCAGCAGCGGCAATGGCCAAGATATGCCATTGTCGCTGAGAGCCACCAGAATGGTCTGGTTCTTCATGCTCGCAAAGTGGCGTCCAGGACAAATCCAAATCTATTTGACACACGGCGCTTGCACTTACACGGAAGGGGGCCACGTTACCAGGGGGCAACATGCGGCGGCAATGGCGAAGGGTTGCCACTGTCGTCGAATGCAGCCGCTGAACAGGTTCCTTTCTGTGAAATGAAAGCGCCATGGTGCGATCATCACTCCTATTCTTCATGACCAGACTTTGCCGATGGCAATGAGAAACAAGGGAGTGGACTGTGCCTTTCCACCAGCAAAGAATGATGGATCCTTGCTGGAAAGACAGCAGGCATGGCACACAAGACAAACATGGCAACAACATGTCCGTCAACTTTGCTTTGCCTAGTCTTCCCAGCTATGCCCTTCACCCCTGGTGCTGAGTTGGTGAAAGAGCCTCCAAAGACAGCCAAGTGAATGGGCACGGAGGCTGAGTTGAAGCAGGAGTTCAAAAGAATGCAGCAAGCATACAGCATGTGGCACCCAAGAGAACATCCAGCCACATCAGCCTCACCGCACGTCGTCATGGAAGAATGCCAGTAGAAGCGGAGATTGTTGGTGGAACGCCCATCAAGACGGCCCACGTCGTTGACATAACATGTTCCAACGCAACTGGGCGGTCGCGACTTGCACCGACACAAACGAATGGAGGCAAACTATGCCTCGCAAACGATGAGGTGTCTCCTTCCCTGCTGCACCACCATGGAATGATGGTTCATTGCTGCGCAGGACAGCACGCATGGCAAACAAGACAAGCATGGCAAACAAGACAAACATGGCAACATCATGTCGATCAACTTCGCGACGCCTGTTCCTGCCAGGCAATGACATCCTTCCATGGTGATCCAGCACTCTCGGCTTCAAAAGGGGACGGCTCATTTTGAAGGTGGCTCAAAAGGGCTTGCGCATGGAACTATCAGCACGATGTGGATGACTCCTCTGCGGGCAAGCTCCGCCAGCAAAGTACCCAATCACATCGTTGACGTCGTTCCGTGGGTGCTCTCTTGACCATGAAACTGGCAGGGACAAGTACGGTAGGACTGCTCGTAGACGAATCGTAGATGAATGAACCGTTGACTCCCAGCGACGCTAGATCTCCCAACACTTCATTATGTGTTTGAAGGGATAAGAAGTCCTCGTAGCTTAGGGGTCAAAGGTCATCAGATTCAGATTCAAAAGTCCCATAGCGATCTTGGCACAGAAAACAGCCAGGTAGGGCCATGGTGCAATCATCACTCCTATTCTTCATGACCAGACTTTCTGATGGCAATGAGAACGCAGCTTCGGCTCTGCGCCGGCAATGGACAAAATTGCCATTGCCGTCGAGAGCTGAGGTCGCGTCAATGCCATCGGAAAGAAAGGAAATAGTCTCATCGGGACCTCGTTTCCAGCCTTGCTACAGCTGTACCGTGGTCTTGTGGAGGCAATAGGCAGGCAGAAATTCGACGATGCCTGGCTGGTCACACGTTTCATTGTGAAGGTTCGGCATGTTGGCTAGGTTGTTCCAACATAAAAGAACCATCAGTGAGCCTGTGATCAGCGAGTCGTCGTCATCATGGAAGAAGGTGGAAGGAGGTACCTACAGTAGAAGCGGAGAGTGCTGACTTCAATCGACCGAGAGGGCCCACGACGTTGACTTGTCGGCATCAATTTGAAGGTGGCTCAAAAGGGCTCCACATCTCCGAAGGATGGATGGCTTCAAAGAAAGATGGATCCTTGAGCTGGCATTTATTTTCCAACTCTAGCATCAATCTCCCTCGATTCCTTCCTTCCATCGAGACAGACAGATAGTCGAGTCGAGTCGTCAAGAAGGGCAAGACGGCCCATTTCAAGTGGAAAGGCAGCTGCATGGCTCGACGCATCTCCATCAACAATCTTCAAGCATGACATAATAATGATTCACAATCCAGAATTCGTCATACTATTCATTAAACGCAGCATTGGACGATGACCTGACCAACGCAAGTTCACCATCTCGACACCAAGGCGTGGGCAGGAAGCGTACCATCGTGTCCCAAGCGATCCGCCCCAGCGAACCGCACATCCAGATATAGACGAATTCTTAGGGTGCCTCCCTACCACAACATCTTTGGTTTAATCAATTTTTTACTTCACTTCCTTTGTTGGATCACTCCCCCGCGTTCTCACGGGCCGAGAGTAGGTTATGTGACAGACTCAGTGATGTATGTATAAACAGAACTGGGTATAGGTGGGGCGCTGGCTGGTAAGATACAATATGGTTGGCGTGGCTGGGAACGGGGTTACGATAAAAATAGAGGCATCTTATGGAGAGGAAGTGAGGTATATGTATACGGCAAAAGTCAAATCTAGGCTGAAAAGAGGAAGAATTGAGGAGGTGTATCCGAATGCGAGCCTTTGGAACCAATCAATGAGATACCTGCGGCTGAGTAACGTAACGACAAGCTCCCAGCTATGCATAGAAGTTACACAAACTGTGTCACAATGTGCTGTTCAAGTCAAATTCCAAACTGAATTCTAGAGTCTGTGCCTGCGATGCAGGGATTATCAAAGGTTGCGTCTATCTATGCCTCCGGCCGGATAGCTCACAAAGCCAACTCTTCGTCTAACAGCTGCTAGCTATCTCGCGTCTCGTGTAGCAAACTCTCTCAGCCGTTCGTGGTTCGGGGGAGATGGCAGTTGGGGTGAGCTACGTATCTTTCAAATGCGTGACCAGGTCGCCCAAGTATTTTATGTTCCCTCAAACAATGCTACTCGGGTTTGGCAAAGAGACCGTACTGGTACCAACAGCGAAAGATACGGCTTGTGGGGCTCGTACGAGCAAATGTACGAAATCCACGAAGGAACCAAACAGGTCGAGCTATCAAGGCAATCTTCGAGAGAGCCCAAATCGTTGGCCTCCGCAAACCCTCACAATTTTTCTTTGTCGACCAAAGAAAGCAAACCTCCGGATCGATTTTTTCGTTGGAAAGCCACCATGGCAAACAACTAACTTGAGAATCCATCTTGGACGTACGGTATGCTTGCTTTGGTCGACAATGGCGCTTTGTGGCCCGTCGGCAATGATTATCGCATCGAGCCTCAGCCACCATGGCCGATGCAATGATCAATGGCCGTCTTCAAGGGTCGACGACGACAAGTCCAAGCCGCTCTCGAGTCTCAGTCGGAACGTGATGAAGAATTCGATGATCGGTTCTCGAAGATGGAGCATCTTTGCCACCTCTAGAATCCACCATCCTGTTTTTTCATGCATGTTTTGATCGTCGATAGCAAGATCTGCATTCTCCCGCGGCACTTGTTCCGTGCGCTTTATCTCGTGATCGATCACCTTGGATCACTTGTCATGCCTCGATCCTGTCAATGATCTGCGACCATGACCGGCGCCCGCACGACGACGCGTCGACACTCTGGCTGGATGGACGGATTGCTATTAAAAGCCATTGGGAGTGAACCAAGCCGCAGCGACAGGTGCTTTGTGTTGTGGTCACCATTGCCAGCACAATGATCTGTCCCACAAGCTGTTTGGTTTCCCTCGCAGGGCTTTTGTCGATCCAGCCATCAACTATGGGAGGAGATGGCCGCCTTGTCTGAT
>CAICTM010001233.1:0-33446 GCA_903772945.1 Seminavis robusta | reverse complement strand
TGGATTGTGTGTTCCACATGGGCATGCAACGAAGGCCCGCCCGGCAAGACTGCCTGCTTCACGATTTGGATCCACTTTTTGGACCGTCTTTCGGGAAGGCAAACCCTCTCTTTGGTACCATAAACTATATCCCGATTGGTAAGCGGGCGGTTCCCAGCACACAGAACCAAATCACCAGCCAGTGCCTGCTGTCTAGTAGCAGCTAGTGTTGGCTAGCTAGCTTGCAGCCATGGCATCATCAAAGAAGGAGTTTGGGTGCCCTTACTGCAATAAAAAATTCAAATCTGTGGATATCAGCAATCTCACATGCAACAGAACAAGCGCTGCCACCAACTGATGCAGAAAGCCCTTGGTTTGGACCTTGCTTTCAATCCTATAGGTGCTAGACAAGCAAGATCAAGGGCCAGAGCTGATCAGCTTGGTCTCACTGACACCGGTCGGCCCGCAAAAGCACCAAGAAAGGCAGCAAGAGGACAAGATCCAGGGCAGCCATTCCACAAGGATTGCAGGACGAGGATGCCCATGCCAGGGCCTCACTCCAAGGTAGTGGTGGTTCCAAAGAAGACACAGACCATCGGAAACCTGCAGCAAATCCTCGAATCGCAACAAAAAGGGTGCCGATGGGGAAGGAAATGGGGAGCTAGATGAGGATTGTGATTTCCCTACCAACATTGATCGTTTCAACGCGGATTCGGATAGTGAGCCTACCAGTGAGGACAGTGAGCTCAGTTGGAAGGGTCAGTTGCCACATTGCAAGGTGACAACAAAGAGGACTTGGTGATACCGGCCCCCCAGACGAAAGCAACATAAACGCATTCAGAGCCTACTGTGTCAGGCAAAGAAATTACCCGAGCTAACCCGATTCGGAGAAGCGAGGGGCAAACTAATGGATATCCTCCGTAGGAAAAGGACACCTCTGGATACCTATGATGATGTACTTGCTTGGCATGCCGATTCCAATCACTGCACGCATTCTTGGAAGAAATTACGTCACGGATCGGGATCGTGCTGGTTGGCGTTTGGTACCTGCACGCATGTCGATTCTAGCACTACCTAAAAATGCGCTTCTTAGATGTAACAGCAACAACATCATTGTCGACCATTCCATCATTGTCGACAACAACAACAACTTACTTAGTGTCGAGCGATCCACAACTTACTTGGAAGTGGAGCCATCCGGTAGCGAAAAATGGGAGGATCAGGTGCGAGCAAAGGATTGGGAGAGCCAAAAAGTATCCGTTGAAACCATTTGAATCGGTTGACACCATTCGAAAAATGTACCGGTAAGATCATGCCGGGTTATGCACTTCATGACGTAAACTCTGTTCTTCAGATATTGAAGATATAGAGGAGAGAGGGGGAAAGACCAGGTCATTGCATTTTCCCCTCTTCTCTTTAAGTAAGTTGCTGGTTTGCGTTGTTCTTTGACTGTCGGTTAGGTGTGACAGGCTCGATGGTTCGGAATATGGAATCCAACGCATAACCCTCTCCCTTTCTTTTTTTCTTTCCCTCCCCCGCGCTGCTGCCTAAACCCCCCATAAAGTCAAAATAGGCCGGGTAGGTGGTGGAGCGCTAGCTGTATCATAGTTGCAGACAGCGGACAGTTGCTTCCCATTCCTCAAGCTACAAAAAGTTGGGTGACGTAGTCGGTGACGTGCTCGAGTCGCAGTCAGAAATATTGCCCTGCCTGAAGAGCATCTTTTTTTCGGGATGTCGCCCAAGAACATATATAATTCTTTATTGCATAAATAAATAATACTCTAATAAGGATTTTCCTTTATTAATATTTTATTAATAGTTCGTACACGTACATAGAACCCCACCTCCTTTCCATTCTGTGCAGTTAATCTTTTTTCGGCATGTCGTCCATGATTGGATGCAAGAGGATCTCCTTTAAATATGGCTTTTCCTTACCGGTAGGAGGAGAACCCACCTCTTTCCAATTCAATTCTGTGCAATTTCGGGTCTCGGGTCATACGACTGTAGTCCTTTGGTCCAGAATGTGGTTACCGGTATATTGTGGAGGTGCGGTAATACAGCAAAAATTTAATTGATATTAAATATTTCGGATATACCTCGCCTACCGGTACTCGTTTGACCAGTTGCCACCAAAAAAACGAACCCCATCAAAGCATGAAAGAACCCAGCCAATCAGAGAGCTACCAGAGTTATCTTGACGGAAACAGTGTGCCAATAGGAAAGGGGATCGAGTTGCTGTTTTTGAGGCCAGCGCTCACTGTTGGAGCTCTGTTGGGTCCTTCTTACTTCTTATCATCACAGATATCTCTGGCTGAATAAATAATCATAGATGCATGTTCAAGTTACTGCAGAGATAATCCGAGAAAACCAGCAAGAAGTAACGTGTGAAAGTGGTTTGCTGTGGTGATGCCACCACAAAAGCCAGGCACCAACACATATCGTACAGCAGCTACAAACACAAAAAGTTCCGATCAACTTCAGCTGATCTGATCAAGCATTCTCCTCGTCGCCTTCATTACAACAATAGCATCATGCTGGCAACACCTCTCCAGCCCATGGCTCCTTCACTCGAGCAGGCGCAATTGCGCTGCGCTGCCCAACCACGAGAGTCAACGAGCGCTTCCGGTTCCATGACATCGGTGGGCTATACTGGCCGCAGCTTGGAGGCTTCTTCGACCCGCACAGCAGCGACAGTGGAGGCATCCAATGAGAGACCATCGCTCTCTCCAACCACAACAGAGAACAAAGCTAGCACCAGAAGTGGTCGGAGTAAGACAAAGTCGTCGTCACGAAGTGGACAACGGAAACACCGCGGTGATCCCAAGTCAAGATCAAGACATGGTGGGATCAAGAAACAGCACAGCTCATCCCGCAGCCTCAGTCCCAAACCAGGAACCCAGAGTTCCTCCAATAACAATCACTCATCACTGTCCAGTTTGTTCGACTGGAATAACTCATCCCTCAGCAGTCAGAACCCAACATCATGCTCACAGTCCGTTTCCACAGAGCGCCTCGGGTTGGGTTCCAGCTGTAGCAGCCAGAGTCAAAGCCTGAGGTCTGTCTCATCCGAGCATCATCGACAGCCAGCCTTGTCAAAGGTCAGGCACAGCTCATCTCGCTGTCTTAGCCCCAAACCAAAGAGGCAGCCGTCTTCCAAGAAGTCTTTGTCCTCGTTGCTAGACTCCAACCCACGGATCCCTGACAAACCTTCATGTTCACGGTCTGTTGCAACGGAGCCACCGCTGCCTCTTTTGGGCTCGGGCAGCTCTCACAGCCATTACAGCCAAAGGTCGGTCTCATCAGAGTATCATCAGCACAAACACTCAGCCTTATCAAAGAGCAAGCACAGCTCATGCCGCAGCCTTGGTCCCAAGAAACCAAAGCCTAAGAAGAAGTCGTCCAAGAAGCAGTCACTGTCCTCTCAATTATCTGAGTTCACTGCTACAGAGCCCCCACTGTTCTTGGGCTCGGGCAGCTCCCAGAGTCACAGTCCACGATCTGTCTCATCCGCGAAGCTTCGACAGACATCCGTATCGCCCCTGGAAGCTTCGCAACGATCCTTTACGGCACGCCGCTTGACGGATCAACTCAAAGCAGCCTATTGTTCCAGATCAAGCGGTTCTAGCAGCCACCATCATGTTAGCCCCATTCCAACCATTCTCTGCTCGGATCGGGCCTACTCCCTGGCGCTTCCAGATCTGCCTTCGCTGCACTCCAGTGAAGGCAAGCCCACCAAGAATAAGTCTTTGGGCGACGACCCAAAGTCCGCCAGAGACAAGTTGCGACAGTGTCGTCAATGTCATGGCAATTCCCAAGTGCAACACTATGATACTAAAACGACGACGGACCGACGAGAACTGCTCACCAAGACATCTTCCGCCCCGACGCTGGGAAAAGCGGCACCCAATGCACGTGACACAACAGCATCCAGCAGCAGCGCGAAGCGTTGTGGCAACGATATAGGTCTAAGTGTGCAATCGGATCACGATCGTAAACCCAGCAGCCACAAGAAAAAGTATCCCTCGTGGATACCCCAATCACTCATGAACGACATGTCTGATTCTGATGACAGCGACTGCAGCTTTTGTCTGCCTTCGAATGATCCTCCGGTTGAGATACCGGAACCTCTGATTGACGTCGAGGACATTGACTTCTCCGACTCGGAAACGGGGTTGGATATGGCCGGTGAAGATTGTTGTCACAACGATGACAACAATCTCATCATCGCCCAGAGTTTCGGTTGGGAGGAACCAACCAAAGCGAGCTCGCAAGACCATGAAAGTGGACAGCAGTACAGTCATCGAAGAAGCTTGTCGGCACCCGAACAGACGATTGCCACGAGCAAGGAAGATCTGCCATGGGACGACAAAGCTGACTATTATAAGGAAACCAATGATTGGGAAGAACATTCTCTTGGCCATTCTCTGACGATGTCGGCGGCGCCCAGAAAGATGGAAGAAAAGGAACATTGCCATGGCGGACACGTTGAGATACCTGAACCTCCGATTGAATTCGAATTCTACAATGTGGAAACCGGGTTGGATATGGCCGGAGAAGATTGTTGTCCTGAGGATGACAACAATCTCATCGCCCAGAGTTTCGGTTGGGAGGAACCAACCAAAGGGAGCTCGCAAGACCATGAAAGCGGACAGCACTACAGTCACCGAAGAAGCGTGTCGGCACCCGAGCAGACAATTGACACGAGAAACGAAAATCTGCCAAGGGACCACGAAACTGACTACCACAAGGAACCCTATGATAGGGATGCAGGTTCTCTTCGCCGTTCTCTGACGATGCCAGCGCCCAAGGAAGAAAACGAACACCATCATGGTGGCCACCTTCACCATCACCACCACAAAAGCCATCACCGTCACCACAAAAAGGAAAAGAAGCATTCCAATAGGCATCGGAAACACAAGCCTTGCCAGCATCGAAATCATTCCTCACATGACAAGAAGGAAAGATCAAGCTGTCACGGGCAGAAAGATGATGGTTTGGAAGCATTCATTGCTGCTGTTGGTGATCCCAATGAGATGGACTTTTGGGACAAAATGGTAACACATTGGGCGAGTCTAGGTTAGGTTTTAAGTTTTTAATTAGCAGAACAGATCCAAGCGAGAATAGCTCGCCGCAATGAATAGAATCTTTCAAAAAACTTCCATCCACCGTCTGAGGCTGCAACGGTGGTACGAGGATACCGGTACCGGTATGATCGAGGGTTTCTCCTGGCGTTGGAATGGTCCGGGTGTTGTCTATCTAAGATACATACTTTAGCCACGAGGGGAGACAACCTAAATGAATAAACAAAATCACTTGAGCCTTGCACCATGGATGGCCTGCTAGCTAGACTTTTTGATGGGAACTAGTTGCCCTCATTCTTGTTGGCTTCTATAAAGAATCCTTCATCGACTCAGTCGTCTCTGTAATAAGCTCCTCCGGTTCCGTCTCTCCCCACTCCTCCCGTTCCATCTCTCCCATGAACTCCACCAATTCCGTCTGCACGGGAACCGACACGGCAGTACTGGTAGTCGAGCTAGCCGCTCGATTGGCAGCCGCTCGTTTGGCGGCAGTAGCTGCCCGTTTTCGTTTCCTCTTTTTCTTTCGGGAAAGCTTTTCTCGTTTCGCAGAGGGTCGGATTTCGCATTTGGCTCGATCAAACCAGCGACTCCATTTGGCTTGATCGGCGTTGTAGCAGAATACTTGGTTGGATTTCGTAACACAATATTCACACGGCCGTAAAAAGTGATCGTTGGTCGCCAGACAGTGTTCTTTGGTAGGATTGTCTTGGTACGCTTCCGAGCAAGTGGTATCGGGGTCGTTCTGCCCTGGCAGCGACACTCGAACGCCGTGGGCTTCCGCAATCCATGTGCCGGCTTTGAGCAGGAAAATGAGAAAGCCGATTCTCCACATGAACAGAGAAAACAGAGTGTACCAAGGAAACTGCGGCAGTACTACGGGTGGTTCGGCGGAAGCTCTTGGTTCTCCGATACGGCGAGGCACAACGTTAGGGTCAAACGGGTTGTTGTTGTTGCTCATGTGCCATTGTGATCATCACCGATCGATTGGATCGCTGTCGCTGCCTTCTTTTGTCATGGTGCCGGCTGGCTTCCGTAGATAATTTCCCTACTCTAAAACCCCCCTTATATTTGTCATGGTGCTGCTGTCCGGATAATTACCTCGCCTTTCCACACAACATTACCCCGCCTGCCTGAATGATTCTTAAGGCCAGGGTTCAATCAAAATGGCGAACGCTTTTATCTCCCTCCGCAAACCCACACCCAAACAATCACCCATACCTGGTAACCACGAAAAGCAAGGCGCTGTCTTCATAATTTGTTTTCTGCATCTTGTGGTTTCATTCAGTGCGGCTACGGCATCGACAATTTTAATTCAAGTATGGGAGGAGCTGTTCAGGTTGTCATTGTAAGGAATATCCTGATACCCTTGTCTCTTTCTCATTATATGCTCTCCGTGTCCTAAATTATTTTCCCTGTACCCATAATTTTGATCACACAGGGCCCTGCTGGATCGGGCAAATCGACGTATTGCCAAATCATGCAAGAGCATTGTGCAACATTATCGGGATCTCGTCGTCGCAATGTTTTGGTGGTCAATCTCGATCCAGCTGCCGAAGCCATGCATTACGATTGCGCCGTTGATGTACGAGACTTGATTTCCGTGGAAGATGTCATGGAGGAATTGGGATTGGGGCCCAATGGAGCACTCATTTATTGCATGGAATATCTCCTTCAGAATCTAGAATGGCTACAGGAACGAATGGAGCCGGCGGGAGAAGGAGACATGCAAGATTATTGGATTGTCGACTGTCCTGGTCAGATCGAGCTGTACACCCACGTTCCGATTATGCGGACCATTCTGGATCGGATGCAGCATCAATGGGGATTCACTCCGGGGTGTATGGTATCTGTGTGTTGCATTGATTCTACATTTTGTTGCGATGCCCAGAAAATGATATCTGGACAATTGTTGGCGCTGTCGACCATGATTGCACTCGAGTTGCCACACATCAATGTCCTCACGAAAGGAGACTTGTTGCCCGAGAGAGATATCGACGCCGTGCTCAATCTACAATCTGCCTCCCAATTGTGGGATTTGGAACAAGATCGAACCAGTTTATTTGCCATGCCACGAGAAATGGCTTCCATCATGACAGAGCTGGAAGATTATGACAGCAACAATCAGAACTTCAACCCCAGCAATAATCCACAAAAGACAGACGAGACGACTCAAGAACAACTGAAGAAACAGCAAAAACTAGAACAGAGACGAAGACAAAGGCATCGATTGACGGAAAATATTTGCGGTCTGCTCGATGATTACACCATGGTCAGCTTTGTACCGCTGAATGTCAATGATGAAGAATCCATTGATCACGTCTTGATTACGGTAGATCATGCTGTTCAGTATGGAGAAGATAATGAAGTAAGAGGCGTCGAAGCCGATGATGACATGCCCGGTGTCAATCCCAATGATGACGACTATGATGGTGGTGGTGATGATGAATAAGTGCAAGGAAGCTGCTTGCCCGCAAGGTTGACAGTTGCAGTTGCCCCCTTCAGGTAAATGATGATCGAGGTAGACTACAGCTAGTCCCACAATCTCTAGTCCCACAATCTCTAACATAAACAACGACTGCTAGCAACTGAATGCTATTGATTATGCGTGTGTTAATCCAGTTCGTATACTTTCCGCGGCAACAATCGTCTGTCGCCATTACCATTGCCATCGCCACCCGATCCCTGTTGAGCCGTGCTTGGGCCTCACGATCAAAGCCACAGTTGGCACGGGCAAAGCCAACTCGTTGACGTTCCAAATCGTACAATACATCGTAATTATACATGAAATTGGCACCCAACACGGCTCCTTCGTTTTCTTCCATATACAGGCGGATTGTCAGTTTTCGTTTGCCCGTCCAGGGTTGCACTACATCGGGTTTAGTCGCATTCAAGTCCATCGGAACACCTTCCATGTACGAACATGGATGGGCGTGTATTGTCGCGTTCGGGTTAAAGACGACTGTGATAATCGGCATGCGCAAGAACTCTTCATATGTATAATCTCGTTTGGGTTCGAGCCTGGATCCCACCTTTTCTTCCCAAACCTTTTCAAAAATCTGTTCGGCGGCTCGAGCACTATCCAACAAGGTCCCCTTGCCAGAACCAAAGACTGTTAAGATTTGTTCATGTTGTTCGTTGGTGAGGCGATCTGGAGTATCATCGCAGGTCATGCAATAATCACCAATATAGACTTGGTACACATCCAAGGCGTAGAGACCATGGTCTTGTGTGAGTTTGGAAAAGTACATTTGTCCCAAGTGATATTGTTCCGGATTCTTGAGTGCTTTGACATCTGGTCTCGCCAGACCGCTTCCACCAAAAGACAATGTACCGCCGGTTTGTGACAAGCACATGGCAAAGGCCGCACGGTTGATGGCACCGGCTTGTATCATTGATTGGAGAAGAGAGTTTTTGTCCATTTGTTTGCCCATTCCCAGAATGCCATCACTGTACTGCAACGACAATTTTAAAACAGAGGGAAAGTGGGAGTTCATTAGATTTCAGACACGGATACATCATTGTATGAAGCGGTATACAAACATGTTCTGCTGTCATAACTTACCTGATGAACAAAGAATCCTGTAACATGGTTCTGACACCCAAACGTAAAGGGAATGGCCAAGTGAGGCATATATTCTTCAATGCTTTCCTCTTGATCGGCAGTTGCCAACCAGACCATATCTTCCACTTCCTTGGCTTTCCAACTGGATCCTTCCAAATAGGTTTGTTCAAAGGTACAAGAAGAGTCATCCGGAACAGCATTTTTCTTCTTGGCCTTGGCAAAGATACAGTTGGGGTGATAATTAGCTAATTGTCGCGATGGGTAGTCTAGTGGAGGGAGTGTCGTTAAAGTAAAATGTGGATGCATGACGACCGCATTCCGGACAGGGGTCGCAGGGGAATGCCATGTACCGAGATCCCGTATCCAAGATCAGAATTTGTCGTTGTGGCATGGGAGATCCAATCCAATCCATGCGTATACATGATGGGAGCTGAGCCAGATTCGTAGTGCATGGGAATGGTCATACTAGCTTGGGGTACCATCTCGGGTTTCTTCTTTTTTTTGATTGTGCGAAGATTATTCGAGTCGTCTGCTTCCACACCCCAAAGAATGACACTGTTGTTACCTTGTATTATCCTCTGTGGACCATGATACCAGCAAGACAAAGACAAGCAGAAGAACACGGCTCTTGGAGAGGTCGGGTGGGTATCGTGATCGTCTTTGTCTTCTGCGACCAATCTCAATGCCAAACTTCTGGGGCTCTTCTATTCGATTTCTTCCCACCATTTTCCTGCAACACTTGGATGGACTGGAGTTGCTGAGTAATTATTAGGTTACTTCAGCAAAAGCAGAGTCCACATGGACAGCTCGGTCAAATTGGTCGCCGTGCGAAGCACCATGCCATGGTCGACGCGTGAAAGATTGCGATGACAACCCAAATCCGGAAGCACACTTACTCTACCGTACAGTAGATGTACCTGTTAGTTGGAGTCCAAAACCAGTCACAAAGAAGAAAGCTTTTTGGGCAGGTAGGATAGGTAAATATAGAACTAAGGGTAATTTTCAATTGCCATAATTCTAAAAGAAGTTGTAATTTACTTTATCTTCCTGAAACCAAAAAGATTTCTTCTCCCTCCGACGGTTAACAGCGGCTTTAGCCGCTGTGACGTGGCAATACCAGATCGTTACTCTCATGCACGCACGCACACATTTTTCAATCCACCAGGCATCCCACCAGAATGCGGACCCTCCCCGCTGGGGTTGGAACACCACTATACGAAGCTACTGTACTTCGGGGGTACTTCTTTTTCCACACTATCTTTGTTTTTTAATAGCTAGTGTACGATTTTTTATTCGCTGAAACTACTTTTCTTACTAACTATTCTTCTTTAGGCGACTACACAAGATGACCCTGTACATCGCACGACATTTTTTCTTTTTTCACCTCACTTTTTCCGGTCGTATTCCTTTTTTCAAAACACTACAGTTGCCTTCAAAGGCAACACAAATATCATTCGTTTGTCTTCTTTCTTCGACTACTCAATGTAGAGATCCACGAGACTGGCAATAATAGCAGCCACACAGTTCTCAACTGGAGAAGGGGCATCTTTCTTTTTACTCGCCTTGACATCAACAAAGTAGTACAAGAGAGTACTATCCTGTGCCAAAGTGCTTTTGGTCATTGCCACAAGAAGTTTCAAAGCAGGGACTTTCATGGCTTGGATCAGACGACGACGACTGCATCGCTCTCCAGCCTTGAGCATCAGAGGGGGAATTCTGTAGTCTGGTTGGGTACCTTCAAGTAGAGCAGAATGGATCCCAGCGGCTCCAGCTGTACCGTTGGCTCTGGCCATGAACATACTGTCGGACGTCCAATACTCTGGGAAGTCTCCAACTTTCCGGTTCGCTCCTTCAGACTTAGAGCGCCTTGGTGTTGCTTTCATAGCTTTGGTAGCTTTCTTCTTCTTTTTCGCATCTGTGACCATTTTACGTGCTTTCGATTCGGCCTCTTTCTTCTTCCACTCTTTCTTCTTTGCGTGAAGGTAGTTCGTTGGAGCTTGGTTCTCTTTGTAGCCATTGTAGGTGGGAGCTTTACTGTACTGTTTGAACTTGTCTTTCAGCTTCCATCCTGCTTGGTGGGCACGGCGAGATTCTTTGATCTCGCCTAAATAGACCGTCCTCCCGTAAGGCCCAAGCTTCTGGAACCTTTCTTGTTCCTCTTCCGTCAGCTCAATGGAGTCGTCCGATTCTTCGCTTTCGCTGGAGGACGATGATGATGAGTACACCTGGACTGGACGTTTGGACATACGTCGCGTCCTACCTGCTGGCTTGAGGGTGTTACAGCCCTTGGCTGTAGCAGCACGGACAGTAGACCGACTGGCATTTGCAGAAGACGGGGTTTTCATTGCAGGCGGTGCACCAGGGTAGTTGGCATTGGCAGCAGTCTGGACAGAAATCCTGGAGGCTGCAGTGGCACTGGGTGCAGTATGGCCAGACGTCTGGTGACTCGCAGCATCTAAAAAAGAGCAACCAGGTGGTGGGGGTGGGGGTGGCATTCTATATTCTTTCAATGACTCGCGGACTGCAGCCCTGGATTTTTCTTTAATAGCCTCGAGATATCGGTCTTCGTAGTCAGCTCCAGCGGCAACAAGGGTGTTTCCGTTCCTGTAGTAGACCGTCTTCTCTTCCATTTTAACTCCTGACTTCACGGCTTCCGGCTTTCGATCGTCCTCCTGGAAAGAGAATGGCTTTTCATCATCGCTATCACTGTCAACAGACAGAATAACAGCGTCTTCTGGAATGGGCTTCTTCACACGTGCTGCGACACGGGAAGCTGTCCCATTCTGGATGTATCCAGCGCCTTGAGGAACGGATGAACGCTTTGTGGGGGGGCTTCCAGAGGACTTCGAAATGGGGGACTTAACTGCGGCTTTCGCGGCTGGCAACTTCCTCTTCTGATCACTGTTGTCCCCCTTTTTTTGGTCCTTTTCATCTGTCATCTTCAGACTGTTATCGCCAACTGCATGGAAAAGGTGTTCCACAACAGCAGGGGAGAACCGAGTGCACTTCATGGGCGACTGTAAAGAGCAACAACAACACAGTGAAATGGTGGAACAAAGAGGACGTCTGGGGGGGTTTCTCCAGATGGAAAGGAAAACGGGGTGACTTACTGTCATGACACCTGTGGGTGACTGATAATCCCCTTTCAAGAACGCTGCAGGGGGGGTGCTGTTCTTTTTGTCGCAGCTGGCCAGGTACTCAGCTATTAGTTCGTCGGCAGCTTCGATTGCTTCGGGTGGTAGATCACCGAAATCGTCAATCTGCGAGGCACTCTCCTCCATTGTCGAGGACGAGCCACGGCAGTGGCAGACTGATCGAAAAAGAACGTTTTATTTTCAGAGCTACCTATTTTATGCCTCCATCCTGTTCGCCATCTAGTTCAAATGACAGGACCACAACAGACAACAGGGAAACAAGAAAATGCCGTCATTGGAGAGACAAAAATGAGGCGAAATTGGCCAGATGCCTATCAACCGACAGGTGGGGGCAGTCATTGGGGATGGCCTGGAGGCAGACTGGTATGATACATAGAGAGATTGGCATGTCAGGATTGCTAACTAATCTTAATGAATGAATTTGTAAATTTCCATTCTTAGGGGCTGGCATCCTTCGTGCTGGCTGGATTTTCCATACACTGCAGAGCCAGTGCGACCTCTGTGACAGATAGATAGAGCATAGGAATGCTCCGAATAGAGGGACGCAGCGCGGGGAGGTACTTTGCCTGGCTCCCATTGCGAGCGGTGTCATTTTGCTGGGACGAGTGACGGCGTCTTCTTTTTTCCTTGAAGATATGGCTGTGACATTCGTGGGAGAAAACCAGCGAGGATACCCAAGGGCAGGGGCACAATCAAAACTATGCCTCGCGGACACCAGGGTCGGCTGAGGAAGGCAAAGGCCTTCGCCAAGAAGCTACTGAGAGAGCTCAAAGGAGACGCCCTACCATCACCTGCGCAAGTGGAAAGTGAACGAGGGAGTGAGACTGGAGATGGCAACGTACAAGTACATCTTGGGCCACCGGTACCAACTGCAAGCCAGGGTCGTAATGAGCCCGAAAGTGACAGTGACGGAAAAGATGAGCTGTGCCCCAAACCTAAACGAGCCAGGAAAAAATACGCGAAATGCGACAGGTTCAGTGCACGAAAAAAGAAGGTACGGGACATCTGGACAGATGTATTCGAAGGAAAGCCTACTCTGGCGGAGTTGAACGAAGTAGTCAGCGACGAGAACAAGGCCATTCAGTTCCTGGCATCGAAAGGGGCGATAACGATCCCAACTATATGTGGGCGATGCAACAGTGGGGTGACGCCTGACTGGAAAAGACACCAGTCAAGATGTCAGAAGGCGAATTGCGTATGGAAGCCACCAACGGAATGTGAGATCTGCCCCTGCAAGGACATGCAGACAGTGCCTGTGAGCACGGTCGACGAGGGAAAACAGTGTCAGAACGCAGAATGTGGTTGGACATGGTCTCCTGGCAAGCCGTGGACCTGTTCCTTCTTCCGGAAGAGCTTTCTGAGCGACTGCAGACTACCAAAAAATGAAGTGCTCCTTCTCCTGTACTTGTGGCTTACCAACGCGACGCATACGATGGTGTGCACCCTTCTGGGATGGAACAACGAAACAGCAACACGGTGGCTTAAGTGGTGCCGGAAAATGGCACAGGAGATAGTGGTGAGCCAACCACACGACAACAACATGATCGGTGGCAATGACATCATCGTGGAAATCGACGAGTCCAAGTTTGCCAAGAGGAAGTACCACAAAGGAAGACGTGTGAAAGGTAGCTGGGTACTCGGAATGGTGGAAAGAACACAACAACGTCGTATGGTGCTCCTTGTGGTCCCAGATCGAACGAAGAAGACGCTAGAGCATGCCATTATGACCTTTGTCCATCCAGGATCGACAATTCACACCGACATGTGGAAAGGGTACATCAGTCTGGATCGATTAGGATACGACCACAAAACTCTCTGCCATAAGTATGAGTTTGTCTCAGCAGAGGGAACGCACACCCAAACGATAGAAGGGAACTGGACACCTCTTAAACGAGCTATTCCGGTCCAGTGCAGGAGTGGTGTGGATCTGCAGGAATACCTATTTCAATTCATGTGGAGAAGAAAGAACGAGGGGCGTGAATGGGAGGCTCTGTGGGAAGGCCTAGCTCGTGTGCGCTTGACTGTCCAGGAATTGGAGCGGATGGACCAAGAGAGAGAGAGAGTTTGCGAGGATGACGACGAGGACTACGTGCCAATTGACGATGCCGAAGAGGCCGAAAAGGCCGAAGAAGAAGCTGTGGAGACCAACGACTACGACGACTTTGTTGCTTCCTTCGGGGATCTGGACTTGACACCAGTTGAAGACGGTGGCACCATGGAGAACGAGGCAGTGAACGATTCAGCAGAGACGGAGGAAGAACGACTACGGGAGGACATCGCATACGAGGTGATAGCAGAAATGTTGGAGGGAGGAGTAGTGGATCGGTCCATCTTCTACCATGACACAGGAGCGAGAGCGATTATTTAGGAAAATGTGAGAGGACAACACTTTTGGTACGTAGACAGTAGCCCTTAAATACAGTAAAAGAAAAATGTCGGTTTATGCACGATTTGCATTTACTTAGGGACGCTTTCGGTAGTTAGCCAGTTGTGTCAGCAAATGGCAAAAGAAGGGGCGATATCACCTGTAGGGCTAGTAAGGGATCCTACGCGATCCCGAAAAGCGATGTTTGCGAGAACGGCAACCAAATGCCAGTGGCAGAACCCTAAGTACCGACTGTGTCACTTTGGGGGACACTTCACTTAGCGACGAGAGTGGGACTAACCAGCGATTCTTTTTGCGAACTGGCGACATCGCCAACCAAGAAACATCGCCAAGAAAATCGACAAAACATCGCCTACAATCATCACTTTTTTCGCAAATTTGTGATGGTGTCGAATAGCCCACCTCGACTACTGAGCAGGCAAGAAATCTGGCAATTATACCCAACAACAACAAAGAATGATGATGGGGAACTGTGTGCGGTTCTTTTTTTATTCTTGTTTTTTTACGCTGTGTGGGCTTTTTTGTACAGGGGTGCGAGGCACTCACTGTACGGGGGCACTATGGAAAGAGACCAACTGGGGGTCGTGTTATCTCCGACACTTAAGTCCTACAAATCCAGAAGAGCAGCTTCCAGTCCCACCACGGAACCAAGATGACCAAAAAAGGAGGGGACGATGATCAATCCTGAGCGGGAGGGTCCACATTCTGCAAGGAGGGCCAGCTTTTTTGAAAAAGGTGAGATTGCGTGACAGCTTCTAAGTCTTTTTTGATCCGTGACTGACGTTCTTCTTCACTCACGGACGTTTCTTTGCTATGGTGACGTCACAGGATAGACAATCGGTGGTACCCCCCTCCGACTTCCGATGGGCGACATCATCCCAATCTTTTTGGCCGTTGTTTTTGTTTGGCGAGAAAATTCCGCCACACAACTGGTTTGCCACATACTTACTTTGTTTTCTTCCTTCCTTTCTCCTTGACGCCAAGTCTTCTCCTGCAAGCGAAAGAAACCATCAGTTTTAAAATTAAAAGATCAAGTAATCGGTAAAGAGCGAGAGATCTGGTGAAGTGGTTGTCTATCTATCTGGAGACTGACAGACAAGCTCTTGAAAAGGGGTATCCGATTGCTCAGGGTATCTTCTATCTTCTGTCCCTTCAGTAAGACGCAAGTCATCTCAAGTCAACTCAAGTCAGTTCATCTTCAGTCAGTCAGTCAGTCATCAATATAAGTATAAGATGTGTCGAGATACGTGCAGCAGTGGAATGACCAACCGGTCCCCCAAGAAGAAGCAGCAGCAGCAGCAGTACAGTAGTTCTACGTCATCCAACTCGACCCTCGCCACTTCAGCTTCCACGGCGACCTTGGATTCCCTGGATCCACCACCACCACCACAAGACGATTCTACAGCTGCCTTTTATCAATTTGACGTTGCCAATCTACCAGATACGCTGTTTCATTCTCATGTTCCCGTGGAAAAGTGGCTGGCTACCTGCACCACTACCAACAATACGAGTGGCTTTCCTCCCAATTCCTTGAATCAGATTCACCCTATCGAATGGGCCGTCGAATTGGAACGCATCGTGGGATTTACACTCTACCAATTCTTGAATGTCTTTCCCTTTATGATCCTGCCACTCCTTATTCTCTACTTTGGCGTAGCCACTCCCCTCGCTCGATGCGCCGTACTACTCGTACTGGCATACGTGGCTGTTCTGAGTTTCTTTACGGCCATACTAGAGCCCGTCTTTCTCCACAAGTACCAACAATCCAGATTCCTCTTGGCGGGCATGAAGGACGTTCATCGCAATCAGTATGTTTATACCGAACGCAACACTACCAAATATCTATCGGTCAAATTCGTGTGGCCCCAATCGGTTCATCGACCACAGTTGGAAGATACACCCGTACTCTTTTGCATTGTCCCCCATGGCGTTGTCAGTTGGGGCATTGCCGCCTATCCCCTCTGGAGCAAACTCTGGAATGACCGGATCTGTCGGTGGGCCATGGCTCCCGTCGTCCTAAAGATACCCATTGTCCGCTATCTGGCGCGCAAGGTGGGATACATTCCCGCCAAGGCACAACCCATTTTGGAAACGCTGACCAAACGACAGGAAAATGTGGGAGTGGTATTGGATGGCATTGCCGGAATGTTTCAGTTTCATACCCAACAAGAAACGGCATTTATACAACAACGCAAGGGCATTGTCAAGATTGCCCTCCGAGCGGGGGTTCCCATTGTTCCTGTTTATGGATTCGGACACACATCATTGTACACTGTCTGTGTCGATCCACTCGGTGTCTTGGAACGCGTGTCACAAAAACTGCAAGTTTCGCTGACGCCCTTTACCGGACGATGGGGATGGATTCTAGGACCTCCTCGTCGAGTGCCCGTCACGGTCGCGCTCGGTGATCCAGTGTTCTGTCCGCAAATTGCGGATCCGACACAGGAGGATATTGATACGTATCATGCGGAACTGCTAGACAAGTACCGGGTGTTGTTTGAAACGCACAAGACAGCCTACGGATGGCAACACAAGTCATTGAGGTTTGTATAAATACTAAAATACAAATACACACTTATAAATAAAAGCACCGCGGAAAAAAGATGGTGGCTACATCATCATGACTGGAGAGAAACCGAGAACAAACGATACTGCACAGCTATAAACCTGCGCGAGGAGGGGTTTCGGTTGCCAGTCAAGCAATAATCGATCAATCAATCACCAACGTCATCTCTACCTGTACGGTACGGACTCGTAGGCAACATATCACTTCCGGGTCGTCAGAGAGTGGTGGACACATCCATGCCAGAGCTTGGAAAAGACGTACATACGCAATACACGGTACTTACTAACGTACATAGACAATGCATTACTTTTTCTATAGAGCCGGTCTGTGTATGGAGGACCTTGCAATGTAACCTTCCGTTGACATTACGGCTACCGCTAGCTAGCTACCGTACGGTAGTTGTGCTAGCTAGTCACACCCATACCGGTAGATCAGAGAAACTATGCATCGATCAAGAGCTGCTGGTTTGGGTGTCTGCAGGAATGCATACTCCGGGCCCAAAAGCAGGACACATCCGCCTTTAGAAGGCGGCCTTGGTGTCGTTTGACTCGGGCATTGCAGTTTGGCTCGGGGCTATAAAGACTTTGTGTAGAGGTACTTTCTGCCACTGCCTGGCTCCCAGCTAAAGCTCGAGGATATATACATTTGTTATTAACACTATATTGCTGCTATTTCTGAGGCCTCACAACTTGAAAGAGTAAACATGATGTAAAAGAAATTCCAAGGTCTGTATACTCACGACTGCTCGCAGGGTTGGTTTGCACCCCAGTTCCTTCATCCCGGATTCCTCGTCATCAGATTCTTGGGATTCCTTCTCAATTGTGCTCTCTAGTTATGGGTAATGTTCAGTTCGTTTTTACAGTTTTCTTCGCATTCAATAGCAATGATGAGATTGTAGGCCCAAAAGTGAATGCAACACACAGGCAACCGCAACAAAGCACAATCATGGAGAACTTGAGGGTCAAAAAGTATTCCAACGACAGGAAACAAGCACCCAATAACAGGACAAGACCGAGGAGGGGTGCCTGGACCAAGAAGGGTAGTTTCAATGAATCCAAGTAATGGGCAAGTTTTGTGACAAAGACAATGTACACGGGCATCCCCTCTTGAGGATGACAAACTTGAAAACGACAATGCAGCCGAAACGGAGACAAGACCAAGTGGGCTACATCGTGGTGGGAAATTGCCATGATGTCACCCGCAAGCTGCAGATCTCGGTTGGACTGTGACTGAAGTGCAACATAGTTCGACGCCTGAACTCCATTCACGAAAATCTTCCCATTCTGAGTTAGAGGAGCATAAAGACCCTCCCGAGAAACGGTGCGAATCCTTCGGACTCTTACGGCACCATCGTTGTTTGCCTGCAGGACATCTCCAACTCGAACGGATCCAGCTCGGACGGGCTGTGATAAACCGTATAGATAAACAAGATGCTCGGAGGTGACCTCCAGCATTTGCTTATGCTCCAAGGAAAATTGCAAGAAATCAGCCTTGGATTTGCGTTCATAGTGAGCAAACGCATAGACGGGGTCATAGCGGCACGACGCGCCACTTTGGTGCTCTTCCGTCTTGACCATGTCGCCTATTTCAAGGTCTTTCATTGGAATGAGGCCCTTGTCGAGAGTCTCCACAAGTGATTCAGCAGAAAAGCATTCGTCAAGGAGACCGCCGCTACCACCGGCACCCCCCGAGCCGCTTGGTGTCGGAGTTGCAGTGGGGAACGTTGGCCCGGAATCTGTCGATCCGTCCGTAGGGGAGCCGGTTGTCGATCCGTCCGTAGGGGCACTGGTTGTCGATATGACACTAGGGGCACTGGTTGTCGATATGACACTAGGGGAACTGGTTGGTGCACTAGTGGGTCTGGCAGAGGGGGAACTGGTTGGTGTACTAGTGGGTCTGGCAGTAGGGGAGCTTGTTGGTGTACTAGTGGGCTGTCCTGTGGGAGGCGCCGTAGGCACAGCTGGGCAGATTGCAGCGTTTGGCTCCACCAATGTTGACTTAACGTTGGAATGACAAGAGCAAGGGGCAAGTCAGCAACGAAACAGTTCGCAACCTCCTTCTTCACCATTTGCAAAACGAATCTCAACCTACAAGTGTCGTCCAACCCAATATGTTGCCCTCGTTCAATACAGGAAAGTTGCTGCAATCTCTTGAGAATGTGACTATCCATGTCAGCTGAATTGGTTGGTCCATGGCATTGACGCCATTCAGAATTGCTTGCAGAGCCCTGGGAGCTACATCTGTTCGGTATGCTGAAATGGATGTGTAGATGAAGGAGTCACCATCCCGAAAGGCCCCGGAGAGGGGAACCTGCTGTATCACACCGAAGCTGCCATCCAGTTCAAAGATTTGAATACTTGTGATCAGGTTAGGTGCGAAGTCTGTAACATCCTCATCTGTTGCCTTGCTAACAATGCAAGCAGTATCCGTCACACCTCCCCCATTGCTTACAGTGTTGTCGTCACATTGGTTTTGGAAATCTAGCAAGAAAGTGTAGGCAGAAGGACTGCAAGCACAAATGTCAGATTCGCCATCAATTTGAAGATTTCTGCCTCCACGAAGAACTGCTGGATGGTCAATGGCCACAGCCGTGGCCAAGAGACCGGAAAGAAGGATGGAGGTCAACAGATGCATCATGTTTCGTTAGGCGATTCTAAAATTATGAGCTCAGTCTTCGCCCTTTCCTTGAAAGCGGAATGCTGCTGGGCAACCGCAAAGCCATTGCAAGAGCAGATAAATCTGGGAGCCTGGACAAAGGGCCCAAAAATACTAGTCTAGTAGCTGGCAGGCAGGCACTGGGGTTCCATATTGGTAATAAGTACCGGTACCAGTAGTTGAGAAGACTTAAATATTGCAGGACGAATGACGATTCGAGTCGTGGCTAAATCAGAATCCTAATCAATTTTTGGAGCCACCCTAATCAATTTTTGGAGCGGCTCCAAAAATTGATTAGGGTGGCTCCAAAAATTAATTAGGATTCTGATTTATCCATGACTCGAATCGAATCGTCATCGTCATTGCTTTGTTACGTACGTAGCCTTTGAATACCGTTCGCGGCCGCACTATCGTATTGCCTGGAAGAGCAACTGGCGGGAGCTTTGCACGACTGCGCCATAGAGATCGAGTGACAGTGGTTGCCCCACAGCCTTGGAGATCAAAGCAAAGGGCGGTTTAGAGGGTGGATTATCTACGGCAGGCTTTTAAAAGCAAAGAAGAGGCGAAATTCAGGACTACTAGAGGTTACGTGGGATCAGGGGTTTCGCTCCATATTGCTTGCGTCTACATGTAGCTAGGAAATAGCTGGCACGACCGTTCCTCCGATCTGTGACTGGAACTTGCGTGTTGGCTTTGTTACGTAGCCTTTGAATACCGTTCGCGGCGCAAAAGAGATATGCTACTGGTGTGCGCTGTCGCCGCACGATCGATACCAGGTACAGTCGTACCAGGTACCAAGTCTCGTACGATGAGAGCAACTGGCGGGAGCTTTGCACGGCTGTCGCCTTTGAATCTGTGGAGCTGAGAATCGAGTCGTTGCCCCACCAGCCTTGGAGATTCGATTCATAGCAGCGAGAGCGAATAACGTTCTGACATCAACAACAAGGATAGAGCTTACTTTAGAAGTCAAAGACTCCAATTTCCCCTTGTAGACTACCAACCATCTGCTGGATTTGTTGCTGTACGGCTTTCACTGCAAGCCTTGTACGACTCTCGGAAGAGACGTTCATTCCACTTTCTGTAAATCATCCAATGATGCGACATGTGTGCAACCTCTGCTGCCTGGATCAAATGCTCAATCTGCAGAAGAGACAATGATCCATGAAGCCATGTTTGGGTGAGGCCTTCTCCCATCGACCATTCCTGAGGGCCCTGAGCTCTTTGTCGCCAAGATCTGTAGCCATGACACTGTTCACTACTAGTGCTCGGAACCCATGGACTTCCTCAGGGCCCTCGCAGATAGTGGCTCTCAAAGACGCAAAGCAATCCTTATTGAGCAAGACCATACCAATGTCAAAGGACTTCTGCTCTGCCACAGACCGATTCTGGTACTTTAGTGCAACAGTTTTGTTTGCCTATGCCATGGCAAGAAGAAGGGATTATTGTGATATCTAGTGGGCCTCTTGTTGGCTTTGAGGGACAGATGATGGGCGCGGGCGGTAGTCGATAATAGAGACCCGGTGGCGGTCTCTCTCGATCACTGTATTGGTATCGGTGAAAGTCCCTGGTTGTTCTCGGGCGTCTCTCGGCAATTCTTCCTTTGCCAACAGCTTCGGTACAAAGTACACTCCTACTGCAACAATTGTATCACAACTGTTCAAGATGCTTCGAACTTGATTCAGAGTTGCGGCCGACGCATAGTTTTCGAGAAACTTAAGTCCACTCTGAAAGCAGATGAACACAAAGTGCGAGTAAATCAGAAAAGCCAGCGTTTGGCTCTCATTGAAGTCCTTTCGTTTGATCTTTCTCGTTTGAAAGGCCAGGACCGAGGCGGATAGTAGGAGGATAATATTCCAAACCTGTACGACAACGGACCAGACCGATGTGTAGCCAGAGCAATAATAAGTCTTGGTCACCGTGGTGAAGCCGTCGTCGTCAGTGCTGGTGTCCTCTTGAACAGCCTCGTGCGGAGGTTCGACAGCGCTCCAGACTATCAAAAATATCACAACGAATCCCATGATCATTGCCACAGATCCAAACAGATACTCCCTCTTGAGCGTGATTCGTCTCATCTTTGCTGCCGCGGCCATCAATCTGTTTAAGGCCGCAATCTTAACAATCAAGGGCACAAGCTCAAGTGTATAGCCCACCTCGACAAACCAAATCGTAGCAATGCATGTTACGTCGGAAGGAGGAACTGCCAAGAGGATCGCGCCAGATGAAGTCAACAGTGACCCCGCAAGCAGAAGTCTCAAGAACTCAATCTGAGCAAAAGAGATCGCTTTCTTTGCCTTGTTCTTCTGGACTAGAACTGAAGTCACCAATACCACAGAGACAGCCAACCCCCCCAGGACAATCGCCGAGTAAGAAAGAGGCGTAAGGGGGTCTGTTTCGACCACTAGCTCTGGGATGTCGACAACGACATCAAGACTCAAGCCAGAGTCGCACTCAGCGGTTGCAAACACCGTTGTGAAGGCCTGGTCGCAAGATTGGACCATATTTTCGATATGCAAATGCTTTTTGGGGGATCCTGGCTTGATATTAGAGACCTTGATGACAACCGTGGCGCTCATGTTCCCATTGTACAGCCCAACCGTTGGAGGAACGCCGTTTGTGCCCGTTACGACTGTCAAGTTGGCGTCCGAAGGCCACATGGACACGTCGAGGCCTTGGTCATCTTCAAGAGAGGGTGTGACGAAAACTGCGCCACGCAATGGATGAGATCCAAGAGATATCTCAAAGGTTGATTGATAGTCGTTCTCCGGACTGAGAACAAGCGCATGAGGCTCGACTATTACAGTAGCATTTTCGTCAACATGTCGAGTGCCAGGAGGGAGTCCGGACACCCAACCTGGCACTGTCTGTTCTTCATCAGCATAATGGTCTGGGTTACAACACACGCTCTGTCGAAGCAGAAAGGCCGATGAGCTAACCCCGCAGATGCAACAGGTCACTTCATAGTATACATACAGCAAACACTACAGACTCACCTCCTGTCCGCTGCCATAGTCTTTAAAGAAAAAGCATTGAGGTTCCGCCTTTCCGATGCGATCATCATACGAAAAATATCGACAGCCTCGAGAGTTGCTGCAGTACTGTGCACATTCTTCAGCTCCTTCTGCCGCTTCTGACATAAAATCTGAACTTGGAAAAAGGACCTCCAAGACGGTTGGATCTATGAACCTGACAAATGGCAAATACGTGCTGTCAATGCCTGGTGCAGCCTTCACATTGACATACGTTGAATTACAAAACGTAAGTCCATTTTGGGGCGAGACCAGATCTCTATGTAGCCCAAGGCCACAGCACACGGACCCAAAGAAATCAGTAGACCGTGCAATGATGTTGCCTCCTGCAATCAACGGGACAGGCTCGTCTTCTTGGTCTTCAAATCGGACATGCTCAAGCTCGGGCAAGTCGTTCAAGCTGCCTTCCCCAAGGTGTATCATTTCCTTGGGAAGCCAAAGCTCTTTGAGGCTGCCTCCAATGCTAGCCAAGGACCCAGATCCCAGGAGCACCAAGTTGGGATTGACTCGCAGGTCCAGCGCCAGCGGTTGAAAAGTTTCATCGAACGTCTTGGGAACAATCACCAATTCTTTCCCCCTTGGACAATTTTAAAAAGACGCATGCCATTCTTGGGTGAGGCAAACAATTGTAAAGACACGCAAGAGCATGCAGCCACCATGATACTTTTTGAAAGTTACCTGCAATCGATCGTTCTATTGCTTTCATGGCAGTCGCACTTGTCACAAAAGTCACCCCGCTTCTCCACAGTGTCCATCCAATAGGCCTGATTCACTAGCTTCCTAATGGTACTGTAATCTCCCACAGGGTCCACTTCCAGCTTAATTGCGTCTTGTTGAAGGTGCGATGCCAAGAAGCAATCTCTCCCCGTGGACAACACATAGATGCATGTCTCATCCAGCTCACACACTTCACAGCACCGATCGCCGACAAATTCCTTTTTCCGGAAAACGGACGACAATCCATTAAAGGCAATGCCTTTCTCAAACTTGCAGAACGCGTTGGCCGTGTCATTGCTGTCAGCAATACTAGGGTTGTTGCTGTCAACCGTTGCAATGTTGCTAAAGGCTATGGAACCAGTCACATAACTCCATAGGTCACCATATTGATCAATCTAGTACCGTATATATGGAGATCGAAAACAGCAAGCAATGAGCTATATTGTGAGAATTTGTGTTGCTTGTGGAAGTGGAAAACCAAATAACTAACAATAACTCACATCAAATTCAAAGGTGTATCCCTTGAGCATTCCCGTGTCGAGTTGTGCGTTTCCTCGCGAACCACTCCAACCTGTCAACTTGAAAGGGGAGAAAAGATCCTCACTGCCCTCGAGTTGAATCGAAAGTTGTCTCGTGGCATTGTCCGCCCCAAGCACGTAATGAAAGCTATAGTATCGCTCATGGTCGCCTCCCGCCGTGTCGCAATGCTCCGTGCATTCGTATGCGTCATTCAAAATGAACCGTAAATGCGTCCGATTGGGATTGCTGACCGGAACGTTGACTTGGTACTCCATGGTCAGATAGGCGGCATTGCTGACATTGTAATACGCGGCCCCCGGAGCCACGTACGAAATGGCAAGAAATCCACCCCAATCCGCCGCATGTTCGACCAGGTAATCAATATCCAGTGTTCCATTATTATTTGCTTGCTGCATGAACTCGACAGAAGACTCTTGCAGAGAACGGTCTGAATTGAAGGCAGTAATTTCCCAACCCCCCTCCAATGTAACTGTTTTATTGAAATCGTCGGATGCATACAGAGCGGCGCCAAACAAAGCTTCACCGCCCACCAGGGCAAAGTGATCCATCTTTAATCTTCCCGAGCTTCCTCCCGTTGGCTCGATGCTCAACATAAAGCCACGAAGGCGGTGTAGATCTAGCTGATGATTGTTGTTGTTGTTGTTTCCTGTTGTAGTAGTGCTGTTCTGCTGGCCAAAATCCAAGACCGGCAACAGCACAAAATCCTCCAGATTTACTCGCACTTCCAGCCAGTCTTCCGTGTTGGCTTGCAATAGTATTTGATTCGTCGTTGTCCACTGTTCCCAGGTGGAAGGATCCACATTGTCATTACTGTTATTGTCATCCAACAAGGTCACCCGGACGCTCAGTGGGGCTGTGAGAGTTCCCGATCGTTCCTGTTGATACCAAAAGGATACTGTTGTGGCGCCCACACAAATGTGCGGTCGATTCTCCTGAATAAAGCTCAGACTCAGTGTTGGCGGCGACGAAGCAATGCCTTCGATAATGGTGGAGGAATCGTAATCCACTTGGAGCGCGCCACGTCCAATATACGAATTCTCCGTGTAGCTGACTTCAAAGTAGTCGTCGTCGTGAAATCCCAATTTACTGGTGCCATGCGGTGCGTGCCCCCCGTCAAAGGGTTCCAATACATAGCTCGTTTCTACAGGTACTGCCAAGGATGGTTGTATCAGGATTAGGAGCAGCAGCAGAGAAGCTGTTAACCACACAACAGGCGGCCGCATCATCGTCATGGTCGCAATATCACCAGAAATATAGCTGTCGACCATGTCGACCCTTCGACCCCTCTTTTGCAATAAATCTCACTTCTTTTCCGCGATGTAAAAATTAATACTTGTTCGTCCCGATGTGCGACTGATCGATTGCGTATTTCTCTAACCTTAAATACGTTTTAAGGGTCAGGTTTTGTCATCGACATTCACGGTCGGGACCAGGAAGGCACCAAGCCAATGTACGTACAGCATGCACACCACCAAGAAGGATCCTGCTGCTCAAGGGCAAAGAGTGGGACAAGTGTGGCATACTCACCCATCACTCCCAGATCTATGACTGGTTCTACCGTACCCCCTCAAGTTCCAGATCCTTTGAAAGCAAGATCATCAGGTCATAGTTAGTTCTGGGTACGGTAGACAATGAAACAACCTTGATACTGTAGTTGCTGGGATGATCACGAGTACTTGCAAGCTTTCCACACAGTCCCCAACTTGATCAGCAGAGATCCTCATTTCCGCCAAGTCAGGGGATGCCACAGCATTCCAGAATTCAAAGCCAGACTGGGCGTCATAGAAATAATTAGAAGGTCTACATCAGGCACACCAGATTCTTCAATAGTAGTAGGAATGGCTGTCCAACAGCACCTCTGACAGACAGAATGATCTGAAGTATATCCATGCCACAAGCAAAGTTAGCAGATTCCAACGAGGACTGTTACGTTTTACAGACTTGCTTCTAACCAGCAAGTTAACACGGCGTTTATAGCGATAAGAGTGCCAGCGCGCCGGCCTGTAGGCATTGATAGTCGCCATAGGCTGTGGGGGTCGAACCTCTGTGTAGTCCATGCTGGGAGACCCGTTGCAGTAACCAAGGGCTTTGGCTTCAGGAAGGTCCTGGGAGTTACAGATCCGGGTCTTGTTCCAGTCTGGCAGGAGACTCTTCAGGCAACCGCCATTGTAGAAACATCATTAGCTAGTACACAGCCTGTCTTTCCCACACAAGGATCACATTCCCAAGGCTATCTGCTCGCAGGCAACCAGTAGTTTGGCTTAGTAGAAGCTGATTCAGTCCCAACATCCACTATGGGATTGACTGCTACAGAAGATAAAGGATTCCCACTGAAGGCACCTGATCCAGGAGGAGCAATGTGCAGGTTTGAACCAAAGAAGAAACTAGATAGCCAACCTAAGCTCACAATTCAAATCTAAGCAAAGTTGTAAACCAAACTACTTTCTACTAGCTTATCAGGCGTGGTAGTTCTGCTTCAGCTAAAGCAAGCAGCGAATTGTCAGACAACAAAAGACAACAAAAGACCAGGTACAGTGGTACCACAAGACACAAGACACAGACAAAGACAAAATCAGTCCCACGTTTGGAGAACTGAAGAGAAGATATAAGAACATTGAATCCCATTTCCAAAGAAGGAAAGAGAACTACAAAGAAGACTTTTAAAAGAACATTGAATCCCATTTCTAAACTGAAGAGAATAGATCACAAATCAAGACAAAACCAAGACAAAACCAAAGACCTACCAGAAGACAACCAACAAGATGACAACTAAAGAAGATATAATGAAGTACGTACTAGACATCATTGATGTGGATGAAAGTGAAGCTGCTACCCTTGCTACTGCCGGTATCACCACTCCAAAGAGCCTGTTGAGGGCAAGCATGGAAAACCTTCGGAAGCTTTCGGCTGACAGCATCCTTACTCCCATCCAACTAGATGAACTATTGAGGTTCCGCCAATGGATGAAATCCAAGAAAGACAAGAATGAAACAATTCCAACATCCATCGATGAATGGAAAAATGACTTTACTGTGGCAGTTTTTGAAGCCTTTTGTGACCAAGAGCAGGTCCCGACGCCACCACAGGCACCAGCACCAACACTACCACAACTACAAGTACAACAACTCAACAGACAAGCACCACTACAAAGAAACTAATCAAGGTATCACTCCTTGATTTTCCAGTATTTAAAGGACGGCAAGAGGAATGGAGGGCTTTCAAGAAGGAAGTGGTGTCAACCATGGGACTTCTTCAACTATCCGACCTACTTACCATCAAGACAGATGCTGAAGTCCAAGCCCACCAATCCAAAATCAACAATGACCCTGAATACAAGACCAGAGTTAAGGAGTTCTTCTCCGTGCTATCCAAGAAGACGGCTAAGGTAGTGCCAGCTCTAAGGTAGACAAGCACATCGTCACCATGGACGGTGTCCTTGTGTGGAGAGACCTTTGTACCTACTATGACTTTGGGGGAGACAAGGAAGCTCAGGCAACGTCACTCCTAGGGGAGCTAACCAAGCGCAAGCTTTTATACAACAGCCCCGGTGGATTCGACATGTACTACAATGACTTTGATGTCAAGTGTCAAGAGTTAGATGAGATAGGGCACCCTCTGGCTGATACCCTCAAGAAGACTCTCTTCCTACAAGGCATATTGGACAGGGAATACAATGCTGTCATTGACCATTGCCAGAAAGAGTCTTATGCTACCACTATTGACCTATTGAGGGCAAAGGCTCGTAGCCTCGGTAGGGCCGCCGACCGGGCTCGCCGAGTGTCCAACTACCAGAGCAACTACAAAGCCCGAAGGGGACCAAAGCAGGACGAAAATGATGAAGATATATATGACAATCCCAGCACCTTCCCAGATCACGTTTGGGAACAGATGACCGAGGCAAATCAGAAATGGATCATGGACCACCAGGACAAAGACAAAGAGCAACCAAAGGACTATGGAAAACAGTACTCCGGGAAGAAAGGGGAGACAAATCAATACAAGGCAGCCATCCCAGAGACAGACATGAAGCAGCTCAAGGAACAGCTCAAGCAAGAACTAAAAGATGAACTCAATGCCACTACCGAAAAGAATAAAAAGGTAACTATCGTTGACGAGAATCCAGATGACAAGCCTCAGTCAATCTGGCGCACACCAAAGAACAAGAAGTAAGTATGAACGGGGAACCAATATGGTCCCTTTGTGCCGTGTATATGTGAAATTTGGATCCAGGAACTGCATCAAGGGGAGTAGTAGAGCTGATTCAGTCCCAACATCCACTATGGGATTGACTGCTACAGAAGATAAAGGATTCCCACTGAAGGCACCTGATCAGGAGGAGCAATGTGCAGGTTTGAACCAAAGAAGAAACTAGATAGCCAACCTAAGCTCACAATTCAAATCTAAGCAAAGTTGTAAACCAAACTACTTTCTACTAGGCTGCAAGGAGCGAACAAAGGAAGCCCCTATACTTGGCCAACCAACCCATGGCAAGAGTAGCAGCAAAGTAGACATCAAAATCATGGTGATCTTTTCGAAAGGTACGGTAATATCAAGGATCAGGTGTCGATACTGTACTGGATTTTTTGTGAGGCTCAGGCTGATCGGAGGCTGTATTGTGTGCTGGTGGTGGTGTTTGGTGTTTGCTGGTTGTGGCATTCGCTTCGGTCTGAAAAGTGCACTGTACGTAGCTAGTCTACATAGTACAGTTCGATTTGCCTTACCTCCTTTTGATAAAAGGACTGGAGTACTGTTCAGTGAACATAATTTTTACATTCTTTCCCGAATTTGCGTTAATTATTGCATTGAAGTACTCTCCAGAAGCATCAAGAACGGGTTCTTCCCATTGCTCACCAATCACTGTACCTCGAGGATCACAATTGAGACCTCTTGGTTCTTTGTTTACACTCCCAAACTTCAGCAGCAACGCAGCCACCAAACGATCTTCCACACCAACCGTCATGATTCTGCTGCGGCAAGTTAACCCAAAGTTGTTCGCATGACAACAGAACCTGTCGATGCCGGGCTTCAAAAGATTCTACCGGTACGGTACCACATTAGTTTTCTGTTTTCTGTTTTCTGTTGCGCCCAAGAACCTCTCGATCTCTCGATCGCGACGAGCTGTTCGAAGTCGTAGTGTAGGAAGGACCGAAAAGCTCTCCGAAACCAACATTCCTTCTTTTTTTTTAAAGGCTGATGGTGTTCCTAGGGAAACAGCCAACACTGTCTTCTCGTCAACACTGCATTCGACAGACTACTAAACGACTAGGGGGGAAAGAAGTTCACCTGCCGATCGTAGGGAACAGCTTCTGACGCATTGGCCTTGTTGAGGTATGTCATGGTCCCACTATGGTGGGAAAACTAGACTGCTCCGATGGCGCTTAACTCTTCGCTAACCTTTAGAAAGGCAAAGGTTGCATTAGAGTGCACGTACCGTTGGAGATTGTCCATGGTGGTGCCAGTCAAAACCGCCGACAAAGCTCCTGACTTTCCTTCTTGCGGCGGATTGTGCGGGCTTTCGTCACGGTGGCTAATGTCTCGCCCTCTTAACGTCGATCTGCAGTTGCCGGTTGCTCGACAATCGACAAGTCGAGAGGAGCCATGCCAACTCCGGACGGCTTCTACCTGCTTGCTTGAGCTTCGACTCGTCTTCTAACCGTTGGCTGTGAGCCGCTGATTGCCGTGCACCAGTTCCCTTGAGTTCTGTCTGCCTTGGACTGTCACTCGAAATATTTTAGACATCAAACTGGGCATGACCAGCGTGGTCCACAATCCACGGCAACCATACGAGGTGACCAATAACCAACAATTTTAAAAGAAACATCTTGGATGGACAGATACTCTCGCGCGAACTCGAGTTGCGCCACTGTTGGTGATGCTCCTGTAGGGGTCCAGCTATAGCTATCTGCAGAGAGAGACAACTCGATCCCATGAACATGGCTTGCTAGCAAGTGCCAGCGCCAGTACGCTACATCGGTATCTAAATGAGTGAATAGCAGAGATCTACTTTCTTCTCTCTAACTGGCTGGGCTCAACTTTCGATAAAGCATCATGAAGAGATGAAAGAAAGTGTCTACATATTTGTTTATGGAGTATGATTGGGCAGGAGAGCATCCTTGCCCCATGACCTTAAAGATCATAGTTTGAAAAGAATCTCACACCTCAACCAACTCATCAGCAGGCACTGCCTGTTCTTGCATGTATTCCTGTTCCACCTTCGCCAGCATTTCAGCTGTAATGGCCTCTCCTTCCTTGACCCACATGTTGCGGTTGCTTGTAGCATAGTTGAGATTCTCGGCACTAGTGGGACCAAAGACACCACAATCGCTCAGCTTCTGGCACAGAGGAATGACTATAGGCGCAAGCAACAATCTGAGGGAGAGGCCTACACAAAAAAGAAACAGGATCCCTCCTAACAACAAGCATAAAACTTACTGTAGAAGTCAAAGAATCCAATGTCGCCCTTGTACCAACCATCTGCTGGATTTGTTGCTGCACGGCCTTCTCTGTAAGCCTTGTATGTCTCTCGGAAGAGTCGCTCATTCCACTTTCTGTAAATCTTCCAATGCTGCGACATGTGTGCAACATCGGCTGCCTGGATCAAGTGCTCAATCTGTTGCAGGGAGATACCACAACAAGAAAGCATGATGAGACAACATGAATATGTCAAGTCAATCCATGCCAGCTACACAAACAGCATACTCACGACAATGGTGGTTTTCCGATTGATAGCTTCTTGCTTCTCGTGCCCTGGTTTCTGGTACTCTTCATCCACAGAATTCGATGATGAAACAGTTGAGCTGACATCGGTACTGGTATCACTATTGGCAAAGGCTTTCTCCCAATGTCCATTCCTGAGGGCCTTGAGCTCTTTGTCCCCAAGATCTGTTGCCATGACACTGTTCACCACTAATGCTCGGAATCGCTGGACTTCCTCAGGGCCCGCACATATAGTGGCTCTCAACGAGGCAAAGCGATCCTCGTTGAGCAAGGCCATACCAATGTCAAGGGACTTTTGCTCTGCCACGGACCGATTCTGGTACTTTAGTGCAACAGTTTTGTTTTCCTATGTCATGGCAAGCCAAGAAGGGAATATTGTTAGGGAAGGCCCCACATTGACCATAGGACAAGCCAACATGACTTACTTTGATGAGCTGGGAGTTTGGGACACCCGGATGGTCAACTAGTAGTTTTGAATAAGCCAGGAGATGAAGGTGTTAGAGCAGTGACCTTTCTTGTCAGTTCCGTGCAACTCTGCATGCAGACAACATACCATCATGAATGAGAGCTGAAAAGACACAGGCAAAGTGGGTAAGGGGATCGGAGGTGATCCCATAAGTATGGTCCTTTGAACATGGAACGAAGAGATGTTAGCGAGAGCCTTGCATATTAGCATCAACTCCTTCAAACTTTTGGCTGGCGACCAATGAAACTTACATGGAGCGCTGCCTGGATGCTGCTCCTTAAACGATCCTCAGTATTTCCCAAGTCAACCTCTGTAGCAGCAATGATGCGATGGAGGTACTTTGAAATGGCCATAACAACATAGCTTGCATGTGCTATGTTGGGAGGAGAACAGCAGACAAATGTCATGAGCCATGGATTCAATTTTGCGGTGGCATGCAAGTCAGAATGACCAACAAAACTTACAAAAGTTATGAAAAGGGTTGTCATTGTAAAGATCTGAAATCTCAGTGATGATCTGCCTGAGTTGTCTTACAACTTCTTCAGGAACTTCAGCATTCATGTGCTCACGTTGCCGCCTTGCAGCTTTTCTGTCAAACTTCGGAAGTTCAATTATCTCCTTGACTTCCACCAGGGGCATTGTGGGAAGAGGACAAAGGTTTAAATCAAAGCCGGGACTGGAACCTTTGCTCAATGCTGCTTTTCTTGCCACTATTTGCTTGAGGAGTCCTGTGAATACTTCCACATTCCACTCGATGTGGCATTCCTGGGATGCAAGGTCACCATCGTCACCCTCCGAATCACTGTCACCAACACCAATGGTCATAAGTGCATTGCTAGTAAAACTAGTAAACTCATGGCGTTCCATGTATTTCATGCCAGACCCGAGGCCACCTATGACTAACCAGAATGTCTTCATGTCGCCCTTCTCAATGGTTTCCACCTTGTCTTCTCGCTCCAAGACCCATCTTTTCTTCCCAGCCTTCACCAGCAAAGCAGCTGTCTCCTCCGACAAGTGAACTCCTCCACTGGTGCTGCATTTCTGAATCAGAATTGCAGTAGAAACTGTATCACCAAAGAGCTGGAAGCGACTACCTTTGCCCTTCAGAAATCCACCAGTTACTGGACCACTGTGTGTTGGGCAAATGAGCAAGAAAGCTTACGTAAGCTCACGTCTCAACCTCCATATTCTTTTGCAGCCATGTGCACACATGAGAACAAACCTGTGTAAACCTGCTTGAAGTGACATGTCTGAGGTGTCTGGTCCAAATTGAATCTCAAGTTTTCTCAAGTACTTGGGCATCTTCTTCATGTACTGGTAGACGAATCGTGACATAAGAACTGCATGGTCTGACTGAGGCTTCGGTACACCTGTTGCTACGACTGAGCAGAAGCAAAGTCAGACTCAGTCAGTGATGGCAACAGTGAAGAATCTCAACAACCTGAACAAGCTCATACCATAAGATTCCCGGACTGTTTCAACTTTGTACACCCCATTATCTTCAGCAATCTTATCAAAGTTCTGGAAAAGCTGTTCAAGGAACTAAAGGTGGTTGAAGTGCTGTCAGAACAAGACATGAGGCCACTATTGCATCAATCTCCAGCATCACCTACCTGGAAAACCTGTACGGGCTCCCTGACAGAACACCATGCTGTGAAACCCACAATATCGAGAAGAGCCACGGTGGTGTGAACAAACACATCTGGCAAAGGGTCAGCCTCAAGCTTCTCCCCGCTGTCACAGAACTTGGGGAGCATGTAGATTATTATGGATGCAATAGTGTCAAGACTGACCAGAAGGCTCCAGTATCCCATCAGGTCAGATCTGTTGTCCTGAGCCAAAACTCCTGCAGAGACCATCAGAATGAGAAACAAGACTCTGATGAACAGCACTGCAGCAAGATTCCTTGTATCATTCAAATCTTCCTTCACCCGCAATGCCAGCAAGGCAATCAGGCAGGCTGGGAGCAAGATCACAGCCTTCCAGCCAAAGTGAATATAATACCAAAACTGATTTTCAGACCAGCAGTAGTCATAGACATGAACAATGGTCTCCCCATTTGGGGTTTCAAAGTCAGTCATTTCGTACTGCAGCTGTTCTTGTGGTGGATCAACCAGTGTCCATACAATCAAGAACACGACCAAAAGTGCTGCAGTTGCTGCAACAGAACCATACAACATCCAGATGTTTAATCGGACTCGCTGCATTTGCTTGCCAGAGGCAGCCAGTTGGTTGATTGCCAATATACGGATTAACAAAGGAATGAGCTGAAGGACGTATCCAAGACTTGCTATCCAGTTGGTGACTCCACAAGTTGCACTTGAAGGGCTCAGAGCTAATGTAACAGCACTGCCAATGGAAAGAAGCATTCCGATCTGAATAAGAAACAGAAACTCTGACTGGACAAAGTAGAGCGCCTTTGTCTTTCTCTTGGTGTATGTGAGCCACATGGATATGAACACTAGAACAGCAGCCGCAACACATCTAAGAAGCGCATAATGGGGTCTCGCGAAAACAGCGAGGTCTGGAAGGTACCGAACGACATGCGTCCCTAGGCGATTGGTGACGTCATTGCTCCCGGATTTGGATGGTGTTTGTT
>CAICTM010001232.1:0-33507 GCA_903772945.1 Seminavis robusta | reverse complement strand
ACTCACTTGACCCTGGGAATTGTGAGTATTACCCAGTACCCATACTCACTTGACTTTGGAATTGTGAGTACTACTCAGTACCCATACTCACATGCTAAAACAGTGTGAGTACCACGCCCTGATCCTGCTTGGCCAAATCAAATCTATTCAGGCTTCGGCGCGAACCCTCCGAGAGAAGCAGCTTCACGCACCCACAAGAAGCAAACATCTTAAAGAAAGCAAGATGACGGACGCCCCCGAGGGAGAGACCATGGACCGCAGCACTAGCACCAGCACCAGCAACAACGATAACAAGAAGCCCAAGAAGAAGCAGAAGAAGAAGCCCAAGAAGCCACAAAATCGCAAAGAGGCACGGGCCATTGAATTGCAGCAAAAGGTACAAGAAGAACAGCAACAAAAGAACCCAAATGGTGAAGTCACTCCAAATAATAAAAAGCAGCAAGAAGAGCAATGGTGGGATCCCTGTGTAGAGACAGTTGGACACTGTGTTTGCTGCTGTGGGCTATTTGACAGGGACCATAGGTGGATGCGCATTTTCGATCTTTGTGCTCCCTGCTGTCGATGCTGCTGTGGAGTTTCAGGAGCCTCTTCGTAGCACAAGCAAACAAGAGAATTCAGCAGCAAGCTTAGAAAGAAAAATCAAGATACAGACGCCATGGCTAATTGATTGCGTGCTTGCTGGTACCGTACCGGTCTGCTGTGTGAGGAAACAAATGGTGCGTCGGTTGGGGTTTGGTTAAGTGTGATTGAATGTGGCTGGGCATGATGGGGCGGTTTGTATTGCAGATGTAAACAATCAATACCTTCAGTGCTTGTAATGGAGGAGCTGCAAAAGATTCGACCTTTGCTCCTCAGGCACACATGTTTAGTTCCATTGAATTGCCCTCCTCCACGATGAATGCCCCAAGGCGCGTCCTTCGGAAGGTTTTATCAAGTCTGGAGGAAGACGGGGAAAGCTGGGCCGGTTACGATAATGATTCGATTGAAGTTATCCACGACGAACCACAAACTACAAAGCAAACGCGTGAAGCCAGTACTGTACCGGTATGCAAAAGCAAGTTTCATAGTTATTGCAACCTTTACCGTTGCATTGGGCCCATTTTGGTTGATTGCAGTCATTCGTGGCACCTCTATCTATCTGTAGCATTGGACTTCTTTTGGATTTTGACCCGACCGGTACATTTCCCGTCCGGCTCCCCTCCGTAGTCGGCACCTCTGACGCAGCCAACACCCCATGAATAATTTGCATTCCAGCAACACAGACCTGACTATGCCGCCCTCTCCAGGTACCAGACACCGACCGGCAATTTGACCGATCCCCGCCCTGGCAACTGGATCAACACCAGGCTGGTCCAGGGCCAGGGCCAGGGCCAAATAGTAGATGGGCAACTGGGCTGATGGGAGGAGCGACATCGTTAGAGCATACAGCTTCGCAAGCCAATCTCTATCCAGGACCCAGGATCGAGCCACCGCAAGACCTTGCAGGTAAGAGTTTCAACCATACTAGTAGTCGGACTAACGTAGGAATGGCCCTTCTTCTTCCTCCTCCTGCCCTCATTGGAAGGGGCCGAACAAGGTGAACCAAGGTGTTTTCTTCTTTCTGCCCATGAAAGTCTATTCAAGTGCAGAATCCAAGGCCACCCAAGGCCACCCCAATAGTTGGCGGCAACCATGCAATAAGGAGAGTAGCCAGCTAGAAACAGCAAGAAAACCGGTGCGCAATGTAAGTGCACAACTGGGGACGAGTTGCCGCCTTTAGACATCCAGGAAGGCGCTTGAAGGTTGAAGGAAGCCGGTCAATGACTGCAGCCGATGATCCCTGAGCAAGAAATGCATATCGCTTGGTGCCCCACCTCTGGAAAAAAGTAAGATGATACAACGAGAATCAAATGCGCACAAAGTGACGACTTTTGCCAGGTTTTGGGTAACACAAGCTCATTTCACTGGACTGGGCCGACCTGCACTTTAGATTGAAGAAAGCACATTATGACGCACTATTTCAAAAAGATCTTGTGCATTGATCTTAATGCCTATTTGAGGACGCTTTCCTCCCCAGGCGAACTTGACAGCCACATTAATCATTATTGTACAATGATAATTTCGTGCGTCAAAAGAGACACAAATGATTTAAAAGGACATACCATCGAAGAATTGCGTCATTAGTGATAATCCGGCTTCAATCTCCAAAACTGTCCTTTTTGTCTAAAGGTTCAAGATCTTCTTGCTATTGATTGAAATACTGGTCACCAGAGGCAGCGGTCACTAGCTGCAGCTAGCTAGCTCTTGCAAGCTTCTAGCTAGCTAGCTAGCTAGCTCAATGATGCACTGGCTACCGGTAGCAAGTCGTGCCTTAGTTAGTTGCAAAGCGTACTAACGGTTGTGAAATATGGCGAATTGGCAAAAAGCTTTTTACTTCCTCTTGCTTGGATGCCAACGTGCCTGGGCTTCGAAGACCATCTCTCCTATCAATCGAAAACCTCGGCTCCTTCTATCTATGGGGATCGAGGGGCAGTTGCATGTAGTGAACCAGAAACCCAAAAACATTGAATGACCCATTCGAATTCTTGCTTTGCCTTTGCACCAGTCTCTGCTGGTACGGGTACTTTGTGGCTTTGGCGAGAGCGAAAAATCTTCCTTGGACAGAGCTCACAATCCTGACCAATACCACTTCCGCATCGGTACTTCTACAGGTTACAATAGTATACTAGCTAGCTACCACGCACAACGAGACCCACAAGCACACAAGCATACCAGCCAACAGTAACATGGAGCTTTCACGGTTTCTTGCTCTCGCATTGCCTGCCCTGAACAATTGTTCTTTGGTTGTCGACAATGCTGCTACACACTTCTCACCGGAAAACGCATTGGCAAGGTCCCCGCCCCCCACTATGAGGAAGTCAAAGCTCTGTCGATGGGACAGCTCTTTGTCGAAAAGAGAGTGCTTGGCGCCACTCCTGGACTCACCAAAGCGATCAAGCGATGAAACCCCCGAGGAGGCCACATTTGAAATGGAGTCATCCAAGCTGATCTTTCTCGACTCTCCCGTGCAATCTTACGATGAGCCAGAAAACGAGAGGAACTATGGTGGTTCCTCTTACTATCGCTCCCAAGGAGGAGGGAAGCTGCAAAACCAAGGAGCAACCACCAAAAACGACGCACATCTCTCCCGACGTCGGTTTAGCTTTGACTGTGACATGTCCTGGGCGGAGAAACTGCAGCCCTCCCCTACGACTTCGTTGGATGCTTGCGAGCCCCCTCGAATGCCACTACGCACCACAGGGGATTTTTTCCCAGAAGCAGACGAGCGGGAGCAATGATGAGCCGTCGGACAATTGGACGGCAACGTTTTAGACCCGACTTCGCTACCAGTACTTGAAACATAATGTACATAGACTAGTCACCAATGATCATTTATAGCAATAGAGATTACGGTACTAGCGGGGTCAAGGATGCAGCCCGAGCCCAAGAAAGAAGCAATGTCCGTTTGTTGGTTTGGTTGCCCACCGATTGCTTGCAGCTTTCCAATCGATATGATTGCTCGGCTGATCATCCTTGAAAGGACAAAACCAACCGCAGGCTCTTCCTAGACCTATATTGGCATACCATGGTACCGGTACCTAACGAAGGTGCTCTAGAGATAGACTACTGTACTAGATAGATGCATACGCAACAAAGAGCTCTTTCAGCGGGCGAGAATTGCTCCTCCCTGTGCACGAGGAAGCTTCGATTTCCTTATCCAGTTAGTGCACGATAGACTTTGATGTATCCACCAGTCTGCGTTGGAGCACGCCCCGAGAAGTCGGAGAAGTGGCCGCTGCAACTTTGGTCTCGGGATGCTACTCTATTTCAGTGCTCTAAGGACCAAGGAACCAACACTTCTCCCCATGCACAGTATTCGTAGTGCATAACTACTAGACAACTGAGGATACCGGTATGCTAGCTAGCCTATGACATGTGCGAAGAGTTGGGCAAGTTGAAGCCAACCAGGGTGACGCACATTCACTGTGTCAGAAGGGTGCTCAATCATTGCTCCTCTCCCACTTGCCGACCAAAGAAACTTTTTTTTGCTGGATTAGCCCCCCTTCGAACGCACTTTGCTTCCGAGGAACAATACTGGTACCTTTGACCGCAATGGAGGCATGTTGTAAATGTAGATAGATACCTTTCTTTTTGCACCGAACCAGCCTTCCCGGGAGGGTTTCCCCGACTAGCCCTTATTAAAGCAACCAACAAGCTACCTAAAAGTTGCTTCCAGTTTGGCCATGTAGGTGGCTTTGAAATTAAAAACTGGCTGCCTGTATGTAGTACCTCTTATCCTTCACTGTCGTACTAGAGAGTTCTTCACCTTGGCAGACTTGTTATACGGTAGCAACAACATCCCCAGTGTTGCTTTGCTCTCCCCCATGTGCACGATCAACGGTGAGGTGAAGACAAAGTGCAACTGTATCGGACTTCTTCAGAGGAATGAATCAATTCTCATGCCTTCTTTGTTCGTCGAGAACACTGAGCTACCGGTGATAACTGTGGGCACCATCCGATAGCCCGAGATGCTGGATCGGCCACACCACTAACGCACTTCTTCTTGGAGCTACATGAACAGGAAGGTTGTTGCAATCAGGATGAAAAGACTGCGAGCAAAGGTGACATCATCTCGAGTGGACAATCCTATGACCAAAGTCTGTTCCTTCTTCCCCTCCAACTCATCTTCAGGTCAAAGTAACGGTCCGGACAGTCTAAGAGTTCTTCCAGCTATGTTGGCTCACCTGGTACGGTATGTGAAGGTTCGCACCAGTCGAGGATGGTTTTCCAGCTACCGTACCGGTATGTTGGCTCATTGCTATGACGTCAGTCGAGTCGTGCGGGGATTCTTTGGAACTCTCTCCAGGTCTCACGATGACTCTGCTGTTCCGGTAGGTTTCAAGTTGCTTGCCAGTGAATGCAGGCCATTGAATGGCTTGCCGCTGCCTCTTTCCCACAGATTATGCAATTTCAGCATGACACATCGAGCTTTACTGAATTGGCGAGGTAGTCGGATCGCTGCCGGTATACCTCGCTACGGCAGTTTGTTGACCCTATCGGGACGCCGTGATGGACACCTACCAAGACACCTATCTCACATCTCCACCAGAGGCGTGTCGCTGTCAGGCGACAGAAGAAGAAATTCTGGGTCAGGACAGTCCTCTTACATCAAACTCAGGTACCCTGAAAGAACGACGCGAGGCCAAGAATGTCAATTTGGGCATTTTTCCACGCAAGCAACTACTGCTGGTCAAGTCTCCAACGAGAAAGAAGATGAACAGGACAATCCACAAAATGCCACCACAAACAAAGACGGCAGCAGCGACCAAAATATCGACTCCCTTCGTCGCTTGGCTGAATTTTCGAAGCCGGAACATTCCTATATTGCCTGGTCAGCTGCTACGCTGTTAGTCACCAGCTCCTCTACTTTGATTCTTCCCACGGCTTCTGGGAAAGTTCTGGATTTGATATTGAGTGGAGATCCTACCGTGTCACCAACTCTTGTGGCAGCTGGATTGTTTGGCCTCACAGCGGCGGCTGGAGCAGGAGTATATGCTCGTACGCTTTGGCTTCAACAGGCTGGTAACACCTTGGTGGCGCGTCTCAAGGGAGAGCTTTATCAAACCATGCTGAACCAAGAAGTGGCATACTTTGATAAGACCAAAACCGGTGATCTCATGACTCGCTTGTCCAATGATACATCCATGATCCAATCAGCCGTCACAACACAAGCGGTAGCGGCAATGCGAGCCATTGTTATGTCCACTGGCTCTGCCGTCATGCTGTTTCAAACTTCGACAACATTGGCATTGGTGTCATTGGGGACCTTGCCACCACTCTTCTTGGCAGCTCGCCAAGTAGGCCAGACATTGAGAGAAAAGCAACGTCATGTACAAGACCTGCACAGCCATGCGTCGTCACTAGCTGAAGAAGGTCTCAATGGCATTCGAACCGTGGTGCAGTTTGGAGCGCAATCCTTGGAATCCAAACGATACAGCGAGGCTGCCTCCAATGCTCATGACCATGCCATTGCTACGGGACGTACGCAGGCATTGTTCGACGGAGCAGTTCACGTAGGTGCCAATGGCGCCATTTTGACCGTGCTGGGATACGGTGGTCACTTGGTCCAAGCAGGTGCTATCACGGCTGGTGATTTGACCGGATTCCTGCTCTACTCGCTCTTGATGGCGGGCAATGTCAGTTCGCTGAGTGGCACCTATGCCGAAGTCTTGAAGGCTGTGGCAGCAGCCGACCGCGTCTGGGAAATTCTCGATCGCAAACCAGCAATGTCATCGTTATCATCACGCGATAATTCGCTCGACTCGAACAGAAACTTTGACCGCCCCTTGCCGGTGGAATTTTCAAACATTCATTTCGCTTATCCTACAAGGTCAGAAAAGTCCATCGTGGGCCCCAACTTCAGCCTTACCGTGCGACCGGGAGAAATCATGTCTATTGTGGGTGGATCAGGAAGTGGAAAGAGCACCCTGGCCAGTTTGCTGACACGTCTATATGACATTGATGCTGGTTCCAACGATGGCAATGATGGGATCAAGGGTGCAATCTTGGTGGACAACAAAGATATCCGCGATTGGGATGCCAATGAGTTGCGACAATCTGTGATTGGCATTGTCTCACAGGAACCTTGGCTCTTGGATGGAAGCATAGCTGAGAACATTCGATACGGTCGACCCACTGCAAGCGACGAAGAAGTTGAAGAGGCAGCCAGACTGGCAAACGTCATGCCGTTTGTCCAAGCATTCCCTAACGGCCTTGAGACTCAAGTGGGGCCACGAGGAACACAGCTTTCGGGAGGGTAAGTTCAAGTGCTAAGAATGTTGTGGAAGTGCATTGCATCGGGCTTCTCAAGATTGGATTTTCTCTCTGCGCCCACAGTCAAAAGCAGCGTGTTGCAATTGCTCGACTGATACTTAAAGACCCTCCGGTGATCATTCTGGATGAAGCTACTAGCGCCTTGGACGCCCAAAGCGAGCATCTTGTCAAACAAGCAATTGACTCCGTGATGAAGGGAAGGACGGTCATTTCCATTGCTCATAGGTTGTCCACAATAAGAGGGTCAGATAGAATTGCCGTCTTGCAGGATGGACAAATAGCGGAAGTGGGAACTTTTGATGAGCTTGCTCAAAAGACAGACGGTGCCTTCAGGGCGCTCATGGGTAGACAGCTGATTACAACCTCAGGGTAAAGTTCGTTAAAGTGCCGTTCTCGTCTTACAAAATGTAGGCCATAGCTTTTGTGTCGTGGACGATGTCTGCAGTTGCAAAGCCATTGTGAACGCTACTGCAGTTACATTGAGGAAGCCGAAGCAAGAAACCCTAATGGAACACCATGAAAAGTTGCCAACAAGGAAGCTACCAATGCGCTGGGCTCCGGATCCATGCACTATCAAGCAGGAAATGTAGAAAGGAGGGAAGGGAAGGGCGATCAGCGACTAAATAGGATTTTGACTTGACTCTGGCTCGATTAAGTTTCGTGTCTTGCCGAACGGTCAAAGATTTAACTGGAGGTTGCAATTGGGCTTGAGCCGAAGAGGGATGGTGACGCCATGGTCGGGGGTCAGGCTGGCTGATCAATTCGAAATGCATCGCCATGGAACGGAACTCAGACAGATCTTGGGCAGAGTTGGATCATTTCCACTCCAACTTGATCACTAATTTGAAAGCAGGCTAAGATCGTCAACAACACACGTTCTGTTTGAAAAAATGAACTATTGAACGATCTATAACTTCATATGCATCTGAATCTTTGGGTTGGTGTTGGGCAAAACAATCTGGCAGTGCAAAAAATTGCCTCCGCTGGCTATACCAAGAGCACAAACCAGCCTTTCGTGGCATCGTCTATTTCTTGGCTTGTCGAATGGCAGCAATCATCTGAGAGGACAGCCGCGCATACACATCCTGCCATTGGGCATGGAGTTCCTTGTTCCATTGATCTGGCAGCATGGATTCCAAAGTGTCAAAAAGAGCTTCACCCATGACGGCAAAGAACTCTGGCTTGACTCCGTACGCTGCATGCAACTGCCCCAGTTCCTTCAGGTTTTGTTCCATTTGCTTCGCTTCTACCATGCCCAGTGCCTTGTCCAGCATTTCAATAAAGTACTTGCTATGCATTCGGAATCGTCGACTCTTGAGCAAGACCTCTGATTCTGTGTCCAAATCAAGGGGGAATCCAAAGAGAGTTTTGGTTTCGGGACACAATGCAAACAGCTTGCGGAACAAGAGTGAACCGGAGCGCTCCTCGTAGTCCTCCGTCTCTTTGAGGCTTGCCCAGCTATCCAAGACGGACTTCTCCGAGTTCATGGACTTGACAATGTTGGTGGAGAGGGCGTGGTAGACTTCCTTCCAGTGCGACTCAATATCAGGGGTGAACTCAGTACCAAGCACTTCTCGAAGCGTCAAGATGAGGGCATCTCCCATAAAAGGAAAGAAGCGTTCCTGAACGCCAAGCCTGGCATGTTTCTTGCCCAAGTCAGAGAGAATTTCTCCCAGGAGCTCAGCATCAGGTCCAAGCATGTTGAGGGCTCTGTCAAGCATATTGATCATGTATTTGGCATGAGTCTGGAAGCGTGGACTATTCTTGACTTCTTCACATCGGGGGTCCATATCCATGGGGAAGCCAAAGAGGACCTTGGTGGCAGGGCACAACTCGAAGAGACTGTTTCAAAGCAATAAAGACGAGAAAAAGTGAGCGAAGGCAGCACCAATCCATGCAAGATACTACACTTCCAGCTGCAACTTACTGCATGAATAGGATAGTTCCAGCCACTTCGTTATGGTTTGGGACGCGTCTTAGTGATTCCCAGCTGTCAATGACAGAGAATAGAGTTGTACATTCCATTTCCAAACTCATGGTTGGTGTTTTCGTTTTGGTCAGGTGAAGAAAGAAGGTGGAAAGATTGCAAGTGCTCTGGCGTTAAATTGTGAGATCAATGGGTGTGCTTTTGGGAGGGTGAATATCTGGAATCTAGAAGGAGTCATCCAAATTCAGGTCCACGTCATTTATTTTGGAGTCGGAGATGTGCACATGAAATCCATCATTGGTTCCTAGCTAGACTACCGATACTGGGACACTCTGGACTCTGAACTCTCGAGCTGCCAGTAAGAGGTACTGAGTACCGGTTTAGCAACAGAATCGAATCTATTTTTAATATCATCATCTGTGAAAACTGGGGCTGATCTAATCTAATCTAATCGGTCAGTGGCCAGGGCTGCAAAGCTGGCTGCTTGAATGATCATTCAAGCCCAAACCAGCCAACAATTTTCTTTTGGCAGGATGGTTGGAGGTTGGAGGTACTTCCGTACCGGCAGGAGGAGAGCTTCGTCATTATTTTGATTGCGAATTTTAGGGATCCAGTTGGCTCCAAACTTTCTCAGTGGACCTAGCCAGACTGGTCAACTTCTTTTTCTCCTGTACAGCTGGCATTTGGAGAACAAAGCAGTACAGTTGTAGATAGTACACATACATGTATGTGACTAGTGACAGGAGAAGAGCAAAAGAGGATTAAGAATCAATGGTTACTGGGAACGAAATTGAACCACGTAAGCACGAAAGTTCAACAGCAGGTCATTTGTTAAACCAAGTGTCCCCCCTGACTTCAACCCTTGAACTTTTGGTACTATTTATAGTAGCTCTTCTGGTGTGGAATTCACCACGTCACCACGCGCATTGACCATCATCGCGCTGGAAGATCTTCCTTGCATCTTTTCTCCCTGCGTTGCCAGCTACCACACTCGTACCGGACCATCGTTACTAGACTATCGTTAGCTAGCTAGCTACTTGCTAGCTAGTAGGGCATGGAAGCTATTGGATTACATGTAGCTCTCCACCGTTCCCAGGTCACAGCAAAGGAGGATGTATGTAGGAACGGAGGTGTAAAGAGGCTGTAACCCGTAACCAACATGGTTCTACTGCCGCATTATCTTCCTGCCTCCTCTACTAAAAACGGTGACTCTAATGTTCAGATACCGTATGGAGCAAGAAAGTAGCCAGGAGGGTGAGCACGTGAGCATCGTTGAATGATTCAATCAAGACCCATCGGGCTATCATACTTCCTTTTGGCAATAGCCCGAACAACACATCAGAAAGTAGTTGGCTGGTGGGATAAGGTCCTCGCTGGTTCTTGGTCCTGCAAGATACCTTTGCACTAGACTTTTGTATTGTAAACTTGGCCGCTAGCTAGTAGCTAGACAGAGAAGTAAACTTGCCGAAGCGGAACACGAGAAAAGCCGCTGTGGGCTTCCTATCCGGCTTAACGAGTGGATAGTTCTTGGTACCGTACATGTACCAGTCCCGGTCCCGGTCAAAAAGGGCAATGCCCCCCCGAAGAAAAGTGTTGGCTCCTTGCATCCTTACTGGTTAAGACGTTAAGACTGCAGCCTTGGACCTTCGAATCTTCGAATGCAGTCACAGTCCCAAGGAAAGGGCCTGAGTGGGTTCATTTGAGGGCTGGAACATTGGAGCATGCCTAGCGCCCTCAGCCTCACGAGGTTTGTCGGTGCTGAGCCAGCACTGGTATTGCTCCAACCCACCTTGCAACACTCGCCTGAATCGTCCCTGAAGTCAGAGTATTTTCCAAGCAGCTAGCTAGAGATGCTCGAACACCGTTTTTCAAACCGTCCATCTTGAGCTAAAGGCACTTAGCTAGTGTTGATGCAGAACTCGGGCTGATAGAACATGGCCAGTACGAGGAACACCGTCGATCTTCCTGTTTCGTTGGCTACACCAAACAAAAGTACTTTGAACAAAGTGTGGGCAGCAGAAGGATGCCAACTTCCGGGGCCGTCGGAAAATCTTCGAAAGAGAGGCGTACAAGACCCAACGAAGGATAAATGGTGGGAACGTAGAATTGGACTGTAGCCGTACAAACATGCAAGTATACAGCCAACTACGCTCATGGTAACCGTTGTTTTTGCACGCCACCTCTGGACAAGATGAATGCCTGTCAGTACCGCTATGCGAGCCTACTTTGAAAGTTCCAAAAAGAACCACCAACGCTCGCTCTTGCAAGGTTTGTAGAGCTTCAACACAAGCAACCATGGGACGAGGCCCGCAACTCTGTCAGTTTCCAAAACTTTGCCAGCATCAAGGCGTACCCTCTAAGACGTACTCTAACCGGGCAGGACAGCGATGGCGTGATCCAGAGAGGAGCGTTCAAATGGATCCTTCACTCTGGTGTCTGGTGAAAGCCTTCTCTTCTGCAGAAAGAAGCTGGGCTAAGAAGACATTGGTTCCAATATCCACCAAGTGAAAATCAAAGTATTCGTAGCCACCAGAGAGAAGATTCTGTCAATGTCTCTCCTGCCTGGTGAAGCTTCTTCCGGCATGGCCTCGCCTTCCTGCTCATGGCGAGCAACAGGAAGAGCCGCACTCTGCGAGAGCCATGAGCAGCAATCAAGTCAAAGCTACTAGTATTGTATAGTCTTTCGCTGACGGATATGTACTACAAATGGAGGAGCCTCCATCCAGGAATGCTTCGATGAAGATCTTGAAACCGATATGGTCCATCGTTGCAGGCTTGCCATGGCACCATTGAGAAGAAAGCTCGACTATGCCGAGCGTACGCTGAGGCAAGGAACGACGCCACCGGGTACATCTAATACCTGCTGACTCAGCACAGCACGATGATGAGAAATCAAGGGTGATCCTGGCTGAAGAACAGACCGGGGGGATTAGCGTTCAAGCCACTGTAACAATCGTCAAGCCCCAAGATGACGACAACGCACCAGAGAAAACGTGTGCGAAGGACCGCCCCGAAGTCCTGCTGAGGTACTTCCTCACACCTCCCGGTACCAATGACTGCTGGCTGGTTCGGGCACTCTTCAGATTCTTGCCCCCATAGTATACTCCTGCCTCATGCGTACTAGTACGGCATGACCCAGTGGCAATTGGCTGATCTATAGTAAGCGAGGGTACCATTGCCACTTTCACAGGATGCGGTGTTTTGTGAATGCGGGGGCAGTTCGTTCATCAAGTTGAACCCCAGACGATGGCAAAACGTGCTTTAAAACCTCGATGCATTGGCATACAGAGAGGCACAAGAAGACTGCAACACGCGTTGAAGGGAATCTTGTTGGCTATTGGATGATTTAGGACAACGCACTTTTGTCATCGACTTTCCCGCATGCAGTTGTAAGTCCTTCCCTGTGAGTCGAACTGCCCCTATTGATGCATATAAGTTGAGGAGGACAGCCAAGCAATTGCCACTTGAACGAGAAGAGAGAAGAACCTAGCAAGGAGTGAGGTCTCTTTTGCTTCGGCAACCGACCTTTACGTCCCTCCTCGTCTACTTGAAGCGATGACCTGAGAGAAACTCAATAAGAATGCAAATCCAACACGAACAGCTACTATTGGGTGGGGATGCTTTAGATCAAGAAAGGAGCAATGGCAAGCATGCCAACATAGCTAGCACACCGGTAGCTGAAACACTGGTGATGAAGATTCCCACTGACAGACTCGGTACCGGTAGACTATGTCTCTTAATCGGATTTGCATGAGAGCTTCGCTTCAATGCCGACCGGTATGGACGACAAGAAGACTGGATGGCAACATCAGCGAGAGTCAACAACTCCCAATCTCTAGACTCTACTAGATCTAGCTAGAGTATCCAAATCGAAGTGCAGTCTTTTCAGCTTTTCAGCTTTTCTGGACTAGCTAGACTCTCACTGATGACAGCTTCGCTGTTGATGTTGACTATGGCTTACCGGTACGGTAGACGGTAGATACCGATACCTGGTAGTTTGGTACCATACTGTAGCCACCCCACTTCCGCCAAAGCTACTATTAACGACGAGGCTAAAGTCCACTATCACTCCCCCACCATGTAAAAACCATTTTTGGCAGTCCCTCCAGCGACAAGCACAACTGAAGCATCGGTTGAGTTTTTTATATGTTCTTCATACGTATACGTAGATAAACCGGCCTGCTTTGTAGAGTCATCGAGAGAGGTGCCCAGTGGTCACCCCGTAAACCTAGTCTGCTACTTAATCTCCATAGTGAAATCAAGAGATCATGATTTTTGTCTGTCACCGGTGACTGCACACAATTCTCTGCCCTGAAAACGCCCCTACTTTGTCTTCTGTATGAAACGCACACACACACAAAAAAAGCTACACTCTACACTTCAGTCACGATTTTCACAAAAAACAGATCTAGTACCGACTTAGACCATTTACTACAAGTATCATCACCACCTCCACTACACTACAGCCAATACTCTAATAATTGTACTTGACGTTGCGAAGGGCATCAAGGAGGCCATTCCAGAGGTTCCCCTCATTGTTCCTCCTCCAGACAAACTTGAACAAGCAGCCTTGAACCTGTTGCAGGAAAACGGAGGGCATTTTTGAGAGACTTTCCTGAAGGCACAGACCCCGTAACATCAATCTCCTGCACTGAACTCACCTGCTTTTTGGTCCTCTTGCGGACCGGCACCATCCTCTTAATACCATTCCAGGTGCCTTCAATTGTGTTGGTTGAACCTGAGAAAACCGCAAGACAAAGAGTTTAGCAGTAGCATCAAAATAGTGTCATTCACACGAGAAACCTACGTGCCTGGGTAACCGGATCTTTGAAATGCTTGGAGTGATTTACGCCCTCCCACTGATACAGTGGAATGCTCAATCCGTCTCCAAGTCCAAGTCCAGATACTCAATGGCAAAGTAGACTTTCCATGGTTGCTCCTGATGATGGAGCCGGCTTATGAACTTAGGATCAAGGGTAGCAGGGTTGCTGTCCCTCTTCTCCACGTACAGCAAACATCTTCCTCTCGCCTGTCAACTCCACACCACCAAACACCCCACACCTTCAACCTGTGCCGCGGTGGTACTTCCTCTTCTTTCCAAACTTGCTCTCATCTATCTCCACGACCACTCCTTCTCCTCCAATCTGACCATCCTCGCTCAGCACAACAGCGCAATCCAACTGATGCACGTACGTTGTCCACTGGTTCACTTTCGTTTTTGACCAGCCCGTGTAGGTGACAATCTGTTTGGATGTAGCACCAGTTAACCAATAGTAAAGAAACTTCATTAGATGTCTCTTGCCACCACGGTGATCAGCAAAGAAAGTTCCATAGTAGATAGATTGGGACCATTCTTTGTTGTCATTATCCCTTTTGCAGGAGCGACATCTGCACCTGACGCACTGGTCCCTATTCGGTGGAGCCAATGCCCCATCACACAGGGGACAAAACGTGGGAACAGAGATGATGCACTTGTCAACTAGGAATTGGGCAGTAGATTGCTCAGTACGGAATAGAAAATTGATTGCATCAATTGTGGGGACACCCTCCTTTCTGTTGGTGTTGGTGAGCACGCTCATGTAGTCCTTGGATGGACTGTCATGGTTGAGAGCTCTCTCCATGGGATCCATCTTTTCGGCTTTTTGGTATGTGAAGGAACCAAAAATAGTGGCTGACCGATGAGGAGTCCCTTCTCTTGCAGGAAAGAGGAAAAAGATATCTTTTTGCATTCTACGTACTGCTACACATGATCATACGGAACGTACAGGGAAGCCATACAGAGACCAATGATCACGAACAGCCAACATGGCGAACAAGTAGATAGATAAACAGTCTAGAATCTTCTTAATACTACCCCCGATCTAATACACCCTAGCATCTCTCCATTGACTCTACGTATCACTCTACCCTGGCACGGTATCTATCACGCCAGACAATGCAGGAACATCACTCAACTAGCCGTTCCTTCACGAACTGAAAACTGCCTCCAACACCGAAAACTGCCTCCAACACCGGCATTGCCTCACGTGCAATCAACCTTGCCTGGTAGCACTCAACTAGTCGGCTGCCCCTCACCAAACCCATCTTGTGCATCTGACTTGGACCCTCACCAATAAGTTTCTTGAATGTTCAGTTCCAATACTCCAGTAGTGGACTGGGTCTCGCTGAAACCCTTCCTCAGGGACAGCGGTAGTCAGGCAGTTCAGGGACCTTGTGTGCCTCAGGAGTATCCAACACCTCCAGTAGGCACCAAAACCAAGGACTTGGCCTGTCAGTCAGACAGGAGGCCAGCAGAGCTCTCTGCTGGCCCTTTTGGGCCAGCTCCACCTCAGGAGCTGGGGCTTCGTTATTCAATCGTGCAGTGGAAGTCTGGGAACATACTATCTGCTACCTCCTACTGCTTATGCCCGGCCTCAACAGGATAGGTATCAACTGCTGCGGTATCAAAGGGGCTACAAGCTAATCAGGATCGGTCTCAATCTTTCGTACTATTTTCTTAACTATGGTAGAAAGGACGATCCTTTCTTGCTGCTTTGCTGGAGATAAGCCAGCTGTGGGTGCTGGAGCTGTAGGCCAGCATAGCTGTTGGAGCTATCTCTGACGGGATCATGAGCTCTCGCTCCTAAAAGTTATCGCTCACGGAACCCACTGCACTCCCTCCGACATGAGCCCCAGTAGACCACCGTACTCACTCCACTGGGAAACTGCGACCCTGCCTCTTGGCTCAGCAAAGGTTGATTGTCACTTCTTTCTCTCATTTTTCCGGTCAGCTCCTTTTGACCAGAGGATACCAACACCAACCATGTCGCGCAAAGACGACAGGGCTTATGCCACGGACGATGAAGAAACCAAACGCCCCCCAGTCATGAACTCTACCGAAGGGTACTTCATTCCAACTCCCAAGTTTGTATCTAACCAGCGTCTTGACTCCACCAGCAAAGAAACTGGAGAACAGCAAAAGCGGGGGCTTTTTTTCTGATGTTGTCTGGAACAGCATGACCAGCACCAAGAAACCTAAGCCTAACAAAGTCGCCGTGTCAACGTCCAACTCTTGGAAAAACAATGCCAACCAGAACAAGTGCAAGTGCAAGAAGACTCCGGTTGTTACAACCAAGAAGATCCCACCAAAGCCATTGCCAAAGGAAGAGTCTGATGATGAAGTTGAGATTGTGGCTCCTCCGGCTGGCTACAAGCCCGTCCTCTCTGATTGCAAGGACCCCAAGAAGGCCTCACAAGTGCAGCAGGCTTTGCTTGAATCGGACACGGACTCGGATGACAGCTTGTTTGCTACAAAGGAATCTGCAGCCGTTTTCAATGCCCCTCCGACAGGACGTCATCGCAGAACATCAGCCAAAGCAGAAGAAATTCGCAAGAACACTCAGATTGCCATTCCAGGAACATCTTGGAGGAAAATGATGGATGCACACACCAATACAACAATGGGACTTTCGGACGTTCGATCCAAAGTCACTTCTGTGGGAAAACTCACAACAAAGGTTGTTTCCGAGATGAAGAACCTACAAGACATTCTACGCACTCTACCAAAGGAAGCTTCTAAGTCAGTTATTGACGGACTATCTAGGGCATGGAGGGACCTTGGTGAAGGATTGCGTACAGTCACCATGTCATTGGATGTCAAGATGGATGGTGTTGAATCGCGTTTGATGAGCAAGCTGGAAGAGGCCACAAGCTCTGTAGTCGCAGCTGAGTCGCGTATCATGACAAAGCTCAAGGATTCCACCACGGACTTGAAGCGCCACACTACACAGAAGTGTGCTGTGTCCAGTGACTCCTCCTCCAAGAGCTCTAGCAGTGGTGGGTGGCGTGACAACCACAGTCTTCCTACTAACGCTGGCTCCAACACTTCCACTGAGGTCATCTTGGAGCGATTGGAAGCCCAAGATGGAATCCTCAACCACATGGATGGACAAATTGACTGGCTGTTGGAGATGGTCCAGGGGCTCCAAGCCAAATGCCCGGATCATTCTGGACTTCCCAAGAAAGCCAACCCACTCAGCACTGTCGCTACTGAAAGCTCCGACGGCACAGGAACCTACACCAGAAATCAGCGTAGAAACTCCACTGGAAGCAACCAAGGCAGAGCAGCCTCTACTGGAGGCTCCAACACACGTTATGTCAGCATGACAGTAAACCAGTACTCAAAGAGTGTGCCGAACGCCAGCAACACCACACCTATGAATCATGGTCGCCCTGTCAATGGCCCAGCTACCGCTCCACCACGTCCGACTGTTCAATTCAAGAATGTGGCAGAGGCTGTCCCCATGCCCTTTTCCCAAGTTCAACAGTTCCGGCAGGGAAGACGAGTTGCAGAGAAGACCAGCACCATTCCACCACCCGGCCCTTTCCAGGATCCTGTTAAATATGACAGCCAGAAGCCTCAGGCAGCCAAGTACCCCAATCCGTACAAAAGACAGAGTCCCCCACCTTTGACTCAGCGAATGACTCCTCCACCCTTGACTCAGCAGCAGCAACAGCAACAGCAACAGCAACAGCAACAGCAACAGCAACAGCAACAGCAACAGCAACAGCAACAGCAACAGCAACAGCCTCATTCTCAGGAAAAAAGTGAGGTCCAGAACTGGAGCTCGCAAAAGGAGAACAGCCCCCCGACTTACAGGGCTGATGTCTGAGGAAGAGAATCCAGTTCGATCATCAGTGATGGTCTATTTTTGTTATTCTGACTACTGTTAGCTCTATACAAGTCGGTCCCACATTGTCCAGGGCACTCCGAAGTGTTCTGCGCTGTTCTCAAAAGATAAGATACGACCAAGCCCCAACAAGAACGAGCCATTTGATCCGTGTTTTGAGCCCGTAGTTAATTAACCTGTACTTAAAAAAATTACCCCTTATATCTATACCCCCCCCCCCGTGACATTTTTGCTGTGGTGGAAAGTTGGACTATTCAGAAGTCCTTATGTGCCGTATTGCACGGAATCTGTCCAGTTCAACTTTCGGAAAAAGCAAAAATGCCAGTCTTAACCATCATGGATTTAGAGACAGCGCTCCATGACCTGTTCGGTCATTCGAGATCCGGTGAGGGACCGTTGTCGGTTAGAGCGTTAATGGTCGATCTAAGTACCGTATATATACTATTCAATTCCGTATAGATCTATTGCGTGACACCGCTCATGACTCAATCAATCAAAAATGCTTTTGGCCGGGTGGGCATGGGGAAGTGATAGTGGACGAAATCCAAAGACGACTTTTGATCGGAAAAACGACTGTTCTTTGTGTTGATAACCTATTGCCCCGAAGATCGCGGTAAAATGATGCGGGCCGTTCTCTGATGCTCCTCAATAAGTCTTGCTTCAACGCCAAATCTTAGTGCTTCAGATTCGTACTAAACATTGACTGTGGGTGAAGAAATGCGTCATTTTTGGTACCTTGATTTCGAAGCTGTGGGATTTGAAACTGGATTTGAGGATCGTTGTTGTGTTGTTGCTGTTGTTGCTGAGTGCGTTGTTTACTCTGTTACTTCTGACGCCTAGTAGCTTCATACTCTCGCCATCAATCTATCTATCAAACCGACTTTTACACAACTCTATCCTAGTAGTCTACTCGTCAATACCCACCACATCCATTGCCGGTACGGTATTGCTTCGTCTTCATGTTACGTTCCGCCTTCCAGCCCGTTCAGAGGGTTCCTGCCACGGAAGCCTTGGAGCTCTTGGTCAAGAGCAGCGCTTCTGTTGCTGCTTCGGACGATCCCCTTGAATTGGTTCAAAAGGGGCTGGTCCGTTGCTCTCTCAGTGATGGTAGCGACCTTGCCTTGCTAAAGATCAGCAGTAGTCGTTGCTGCCCTTCACTGGAAGATGACGAAGCTCCACCCAGCAAGGCTGGCAGCAACTTTCCCGAAATCTCCTGGGTTCTCGACGACGATCTTCTCCCCAACGACGACGACGACGACGACTCTGCCACATCTCCTGTGACCCTCCATGTCTACGCCACTGCCTCCTGGAAGGACAACCGTCGCACTTCCTACGATGCCAAAACTGGCGGCTTGGTACGCTCCAAAGGCATGGTCTCTGCTCTCCACATGCTCCGCTTCGACCGCCCAGAACCACCCGTGCAACGTAGAAGGTGCACCATGAATTGAATTCATTCAATGGAATTCAAACGATCTTCCCCTACTTTTGAACAATGTACAACCTATGCAATCTACTTCTTTGCTTTGTGAAATGGAACCGAGTCGAGTCCCTGGTGTTTATATTATATATCCTGGCTCAAAGGCATCTATCTATCTATCTTTGTACAAATCTTGCCCGCCATGGATCCAAAAGACTCGACTCAACTCAACCAACAAGCAACAATTGAGAATCTCAACCTACTCTGGACATACTGAACAAACAACAAACAATCCTTGATCAAACTCTGCCAAAAAAGATGAACATAGAACATCTGTCTGAACAGACAATGATAAATTTCAAACCCATCCTGCACATGTACACGTAGTAGCTCCTGTAGTCAACACTCCTTTGGGCATGCAGGAATGGAACCAATGATTTGCGCTCATAGCTTGCTTGCATGACACTTACCGGTAGCGAACCCAGCTAGACTAGTTTCTTGCTTAGCTTTAGTGCGTCATGCTAGCCAACCTATATTGCAGCTTTTGTGCTGTGCTGCTGTGCTGTAGCAGAGGCCTCCAACCCAGCCAGACTTCTTGTTTCTTGCTTAGCTTTAGTTAGGTCGTCATGCTACTAGCTGGTAGCCAAAGTTCAGAGCAGCTGTTCGTGCTGTGCTGTAGCAGCCAGAGGCCTCCAACAAAGAGCCGCTTGACCGAAAGCATTCCATTCGCAAGCCACTTCACCGAAAGCGGTCTATCCAAGTCGTTGCAGGCCTCTCCTCGTGTCTGTTTCGGGGCCTGCTAGCAAGCTGCCATCTTCTGCCGTAGATAATCCACCTACTCTAAACCCCCGTCAAAGTTCTTCTACCATAGGTTGGCCACAGCTCGGGCGAGGTGTTGCAGGACAGCCCGGGACTACATAAATTGCTTGCTTTTAATGCTAAAGATGCACAAAAGTAACAAGACAGTGCTGGTTATTTGTATAGTTTGTTAGATACTAGAGTGTCGTAATGAAGAAGGAAAGTATACGCTTATAGAGCAAATGTCACGTCCAGCACCGGAATAGTGGCTGCCTGGGCGCTCGACTGCTTGCTGGATGTTTTCAGGTGGGAGATATTGATAGGTAGATGAGTTACTGCGGAGTTGGAAAACTTTATCGGAGCAGATGAAGGAGGGAAGGTGGGTTGCTTGGAGTCCAAAAGGCATGTGTATGTATGGAGTTGTGTACAAATGTAAACAGAAGGGATGCCTTGTGAAAGTATAAACAGGACGGTTGGAGCCGAGCTTCCCAATGAGACGTTGTTGGACCACTCTTGTATAAGTATGAACAGGGGGGTGAGTGGTGCCATGTGAGTGAAGGAACATGTGTCTCCATAATGTGTCTTGTACAGGTTGCTTTGTGGAGGAACAAGTCCTTCTCTAGCCTAGAGAAGGATCAGCAGAAGGAAGGGTCTCTTGGACTGGCACTCAGAGCGCTTTGGTGCGTTCCTGGTGCATGGTGTGTATATTTGGGGAACTCTGAGAGAGTGAGAGTATGTGCAAAGAAAGGGTTCTCTTGTGTAGTTCCGTGTCATGATGTGTTCAGGTTGTTTGTGATGATGAATGTGCATGCAAGATGGGGCAGGTGTGTAATGCGCTTGCAGAAGGTGTGCAATGTGGACAAGTCTTGTGTGTGAACTGTGGTTGGCAAGGGTCGCTTGGTCTAGAGGAAGAACTTTTGGGATTCCGCGTGGTGGCCAACTTCGAGGCCCCCAAGGGAAACCGGGTGTGTGAGGGCCAGAAGGCGGTTGGATTGCTTAGGCTTGCCCTTGGAGTGTCGCTTCTTGTGGGCCTTGAAGGGTGACAGTGTTCGTTTATTGTTCTTCTTTGTCAGAGAAGTAATTGTAGTGGTGGTGGTGGAGTTCATTTCCTTCATGATGGAGGAAACCAAGGAGATGGAGCGCACAAGGCTTCCTCGACGAGGAGCCTCCTGACAGCCAAGGTTGGCTGGAGCTGAAGCAGTCGTCTTCCCGCTGCTGTCCATGCTATCACTGAAGGTGGAGTCTTCGTCGTCGGAAAAGGACCATTCAATGACAGGAAACTGAAAGGGATCGGCGTCCACTTGTTCGGCAGTTGCTGATGTAAGATTGTCCGTGCAAAGACTCTCAGTGGGAAAGCCAAGTCGAGGCCAAGGCATGACAGCAGCACAGGGAATCGTGTCGTCCTTGCAGCTTTGCTTGTGGATAAGCTTGTTGACGGCTTTGGTGGCCTGCAACTGCATGCTGCCGGCACCACTATCAGTTGCACTACGGCAGCGATTGCTTGGATGGCGAAGACTGGTATGGGATGACTGCGAAAGCGGGCTCGAGCTCATGAGGAGTAAACCACACATTTTCGTCGTAAGGTAAGAGGGGATGGTGTGAGTTTCTTTGAGATTGTCGTCTTCGCAAGCTACTCTCTTTCTCTCAAAGCTTGATTGCTTTGCCTCTAAAACTTAAAATAGATAGTTGTTTGCGCTTCTTCTCACGTACGAGTACGATGGTGAGTTCGTCTTTTTACCAGTTATAGGAAGCCGCAAATCGAGGCTCCATGGAGTTCTCAGATGAGAAGAGCATGGCAAGGGAAGCCCTCTCAAGTCTCAAGGAACAGATGTTGCAAAACCATCGGTCCGACTTCTTTTCAGGAGTGGAGGCCCACCGGAGGCTCGTGGTTGCACTTTCTTCGCGTGACGAGGAGCACATGCTCTGGCTTGAAGATCTTTAGAACAAACATTGAAAAGATAAATAGCTTCTACCAGAGTACTAATTGGACCACTGTAAAGATCTGCTTCAATAAACTTAAGAAATTCAGTCCTTCTTCGATGTCTTGCTCGTCGCCTTTTTGTGTTCTTCAAGCTGTTCTGAGCAAGTCGAGTCGCCTTTGTTTAAGCATTCAAGAAAGCTTCTTCAACAAGACCTCACTAAAGTTCAATTTTACAGTCATCATTGCGAGATGTGCTTTAAATGTGATACTGTCAAAGCGTTGAAGCATGTGGGAGCTATTGCCCCCCTCCTTTTCTTCAAAGCGGCAAGAACGCAAGAACAACTCTGCTATTATTTTACTGCTAGATAGCGCAGCTGTGTATACATCATGTGCTTGAATTGGCCTAGCCAGCGTCTCGGATGAGTGGAGTCAAGTCTGAGCCGAGTGTTCGGATTACATGATGCATATCATATTGATCCTGCACTGGTTGAAAGTGTTGAAAGCTACATGCCCTACCGGTATGGTAGCTCTACTGTAGGCATAAGAGAGGGGCGGAATGGATACCAAGTACTTTCCCGGTATCTTCTTTTGCCCTCCTTTGGTCTCGGTGAGGTTGTCCTCGGGCACTTCTGTCTGCAGCCCCTACAAGTGTAAGTCTTTTCGTGAAGACTGCCTGCAGCCACAACCACAATATTCCAGATAGAATGTCACTTGATGGCAACCCACCAATACTGCTTTGCTTAATCTTCTTGCTGAGCTGGCAAGCATACTAGTAGAATACGAGTAAATAGCCACTAGCTAGCTATCTGGCTAGTCAACGAGACGTGGAAAAGAGAGAGATGCAACTCTACTTTCCGGGGGCAAAGGCCACCATGACCCACTCCCTTTCCAAGTCAAAACCGCAATGCATACAGTTACCAGTTACTCAGTAGTTGATAAGTTGACAAGGATCTAATTAATAATATGCTAAAGCAGCACTGCTAGCTTCATTAAAGGCCAAACACCCAATTTCAGGTTGTCGCTGCTGGGACTTCTTTTTGAGCCACCTCAGATTTCTTCAATCTGCACAGAATGCTGCAACACAAAGTCCAATTTCATCTCGGCAATAACGCTGCCAAGCAACTATCCATGCCACAATTAGACTAGTACAATTTGAAGTTGATCGGAGAAATGTTCTTGGTGATCTACGTGGCACAGCTGCGGCACAAAAAGAGGGTCTCTTGCATTCTTAAAAGACAGTTGAAGCTTGTTTTACAGTTCGGTGCCATTAAGAATCTAAGTGCTGAACCGAGTTGGAAGAGAGGAGAGAAGGCACAAGGCCAAATCAGTATTGCCTCCAATGGACATGATCTCTGAGGTGGCAGCAAAATCGAAGAGAGAGAAACCGAGGAAGCATTCGTTATGCTGCCACCTCAGGGACAAAAGCATAGACTTGAACCCCTGATCGTAGCTAAGAGACCGATGGCAATGGTGGGGTCATGAAACATATCCAGACCTGCTGAATCAAGCCATGGGAAGTCTCGACTGAAGGCTCACAATCTGTTTCTATACCCTCATCTATCCGCTCTCAGCAACCATGTGCACAATCGCCAAGCCAACCGGTATCCGCGGGCCCATCAGCCCACTCGTCGACCGCTTCGACCTCCCCGCCACAGCGCCCCTGAATAGCAACTTTATGAAGGCCAGGAAGCGCAGCAGTCTCAGCTTGTTGGAGAAGACTAGCAGCCCCGCAACCAACAGCCTTCTCAGCATCGTGCGAGCCTCTGAAGAGGGAAGCAACAAGCGACGAAAGCGCAGCAACAGTTGCTCGCCATCTTTCGAAATCTCCGGCCTCTTCAATAGCTTGCTCTCCACTGATAGTGTTGACTTTCCCTCTCTCGAGTGGAACTTCGACATGGACAGCACCACCAGCAAAAAGACTTCCGATCTCATGTCCGCCTCTGAACCTTGCATCCAGAGCAGCCACCGCCGCCGTGGATTGGTTCGATCCAAGAACTTCCAGCCCACTCGTCTTTGCTAAAGCGAGATGGCCTTCCTTCTCCTGCACAAAGGGCTTGCAACAATGCAGCCCGCCTAGCTACTCCCCCGCCTGAACTCGCCTTTTTTAGACAGCGTTTCAAGGCATGCTACAAAATGACTCATAACATAACCTCTGTAAACTACTAAAGTTTTCTCATAACACCTCCACTAAATTCATTGTCTTCTAGCTAGTAGTTGAGTTTCCCTTCTATTGACCTGACTTGCAATTGAAGCCCGCCCATTGCTTCAACCCCCCGACTCTCATGAAGCCCCAAGGAGCCCCTCTGGGCAACTAGCTAGCTGGTTGTCGTCTGTCGTCGCAGCCCCCGGTACCGGTACCGCTTTTCACAGCAGGGATAACAAAGTGGAGGTTGGAGAGGAACATGCATCGAATAGTTCAAGAGGATTAGGACCTCTATCGTTCCCATGAAAGAGGTTTGGATAGAATTGAGAGCTCGATGCGTACGATCGTAGTAATACCTATTGATCGACCAAAACAACTGGCTAAGAAGTGCCACAATGGCTGCCTCTTCGATTGTCGGTCCCTTGGATGAGGTACCCATAGCTATTTTCATTCTGCCAAGGCGCCTAAGCATCAGTGTGATCTGGATTCTTATAATAGGGGATGCGTCTCTAATTTTTAGTGTACTAAGTTTACAGGATTAATGTTAACAGTCTGGTAGGTAGCTACAACAGAAAAAGGGAGGTAGATGGATATTGGTTGAACCCCTAGATGTCAAGGGCCAAGCCAGTCAAAAAGGCAGGAGGAGGGAGGAAGTGTACATGGAATAGATGCAAGATAAGGCTGCTGATTCAAGCCTTGGTACTCCCCAGGCTGAATAGCGGCATGAGGTCACAGTGCTCATTCGAAGCAAAGTGGTTCACCAACCGGTCTACTTCATGCCGCATAGTCTTGGATCGTAGCATGCCACCACTACGACTTCGCTTCCCCAGTAAGCAAGAGGCGGATATAGATCGCCTTGCATTCGAATCTCTGGAAGAACAGCGAGACATACAAGGGGTGGTATCTTGTTGTTGTCCAAATAATACGCTTGGTTTTCGCTGAGTGGCGGGATCATCCTGCCCTCCCTTCTTATCCGTGTCCCCTTCTTTGTCATCGTCTAGACCAGGCCATGCCAAGCTTGGGAATGCAAAGCTATTGGATGGACCAGATTCTGTGGCTTGGAATAGTTCTGTCATGTCAAACTTGGGTTTGGATGTGCTCTTCTTGCTAAAGCTAATCATGGCGGGAGATCTACTTGGCGTGTCTCCAACGGATTGCTTCAGTCGTTTCCGTGAGGTATCCCTCATTAGCTCCTCTAATGCAGAGCTTGCAGAACAAGGACGCAATGCTACTAAAGGCTGCAATGGTTTCAACTGTACCAGGGGCTTGAGTGGTGTCAACGGCTTGAGTGGTGTCAAAGGCTTGAGTGGTGTCAAAGGCTTGAGTGATGCCAATGGTTTGAGTGGAACCAAGGGCTTGAGCGTCGAGGACCGACTTAACCCGATTCCCAATGCCGCTGTGGCGGGAGAGGGCACATCCACAAGCGGCTCTAGTGTGAAAGTCTTCGATCTTCGCATGCTTCTATTGCTCGGCTTTCGAGCCAACAGGTTGCCCAAAGAACCGCTGCTCATGGTTGCGGCCATGTCCACTATCTATCTGGTTGTTTTACTGGCTGGTGGTACCTGGGTATTGAATCATTCATTCAGCAACCCTTCATCAGAAGCAGAGCAGAGCCAGGGTCTTGTTCCCAGTTCCCAGCAACCAATTTGTACCAGCTCAGCATCCATCCGCCCTTCTTGGGTCATCTGCTTCTTTTATCTGTCGGGCGGGGTGTAGCGTTCATCGAAAAAAGCAATCAATATTCTCCGCCACCTCAGTGAGGTGGTGCACCACGTATCAGACAGGTTCTTCGCAATCTTCTCTTGCATGACTCATTTCTCGGAATATTCTGTTAAGTATCTTCAAGGAAGCCTTTTCGGAGGTGTTATTATGTCGCATCGCATTAGGACAGATTTAGACAACTTCCAGTCGCTGAAAGCGTACTGCACGTGTAATTGCACGTAGTGAAAAGGGATTTGGGGGTACAGCTTACATAAAAGAAGATACCCGATGAGAAGTTTGTAGTGCGTGGCGTTCTTGCGATTCTTTCGCCGTGAGCCTCAACAGCCCTAATTCTTAAGTGCTCACGAAGGCTTCAAGAGCCCCAATTGCCACAGCAAATAGGCCCACAGAGCTGGAAACATTCGTCACCAAAATATGTTTACACCCGGTCAAGTCGAGTCGGTATCCAGGTAATCCACATCATGCACATAGGTTCAGAAGGGAGGAACGCGGACAATAAACGCCGGGCATGCCTCGAAAAAGACTTAACACAATTTCTGGATACTGCCATCTTAATAATAATAATAATATGTGTTCCCTGTTGCATCGTTCCGAGGACTGTAAGTCGGTTGTAACTGTTTAGCATTAGAATCATGACAAACGTTGACTTCACGTATGTGAAGGGGCCTTATAACACTTAATATGTCTTTAGCAAATAATTTAAGGCAAATGCTTCAGAACGATAGCACGAAAATCCGAGCCGGGCAGCTATTGTCCCCTGTGAACCTATGTGCATGTACACATACACGTACCGGTTCGGCTGTACCGGTACTGCATTACCGTACCTACGGTACATACCAGTACTATTTAATAGCTAGCACTGAGTACTCGTTTACAGGCCACCAGAAGAGGACACTGGAGTTGTAATAGATATACCGGGCAAGCTGCATTAAAAAATGAGCCGGCATGAAATATTGCGAAATTTGGCTGAAGTTAGTGTCATTAGATTCTTCCGTCTGAGAAAGCGGCTTGGTAGCTTAGCGGAGTTTAGAGGTGTGAAACGTGAGTTACTAGATTTTCCGTCTGAGAAAGCGGTTTGGCAGCTTTTCCCCATCTGAGAAAGCAGGCTTGGTAGCTTCAGGGAGTTAGAGGTGTGCAATGCGAGTCACTAGATTCTTCCGTCTGAGAAAGAAGCTTGGTAGCTTAAGGGAGTTTAGAGGTGTTCAACTTGAGTTATTAGATTTTTCCATCTGAGAAAGCGGCTTGGTAGCTTAAGGGAGTTTAGAGGTGTGCAACGCGAGTCACTAGATTCTTCCGTCTGAGAAGGAGTTTGGTAGCTTAAGGGAGTTTAGAGGTGTGCAAAGTGAGTTATTAGATTTTTCCACCTGAGAAAGCGGCTTGGTAGCTTTTAAAAAGGAGTTTAGAGGCGTGAAACGCGAGTCACTAGATTTTCCGTCTGAAAAAGTGATTTGGCTTACAGGAGTTTAGAGGTGTTCAAGCAAGCAATGTAAGTCATTAGATTTTTCCGTCTGAGAAAGCAGCTTGATAGCTTAAGGGAGTTTCGAGGTGTGCAATGTGACGAAAATATTAGGATCCGTTGTTGCTAAGATGATGAGAATGCGTGAGAAATTCGGATAATGGGACCCAAAGGGGGGCTGAGGTCACTTAGAGAAAGCTCTAACCCTAAGAATGACCACACAAAGCCCACCACCACCACAAAAATGGCCTCAGAGATCACGGGGGCTGCCCGATATATAGATCATGCGGTACTCTGGGGTACCTCTATTCCAATCCAGACGATCGGACGATTTTTATGTAATCGACCAATCCGATATGGCGAAGTATTATAAAGAACGAGGAAAAAGAAGCATGCCGGCAGGTATCTAATTAACTAATTCTTAACGTTCTAATTACCAAAGTTCAAAATGAAGCACCAATGGAAGTTCAAGTGATAACCGGTGAAACGCAATGGCGCCTTCTTCAACTGTGTTCTCTCTTTCGTCTTCTTCTAGTAGCGCTGGTAGAAGGTGTAGCAGTCGCAAACGTGGTGCCGACAATGGTGGCGAAGCCGCCATCGTGAAGCTGAACCCTCTCAAGTCAATCCGACGGATTGAATGGCCGTTAGAATACAATCTGGTGTGTAGTAGCTGTTAATTTTAGTTTGGAGCTTCAGCCAGCTTCAAGAAGAAGCCTCACCACCAAAGCCATACAGGAGTGAAATTCCAATGCAAGAAGCAATGGATGTGCAAGCCTGATAATAAAGCCGTGAAGTTCAATATGTCGGCAGATTGGATAAGGGATGTTGATGCATTTCTCTACGCTCGCTTCCATATGAATGCAATTCAGATCCAACAAACACCACACTCAGCATCTCATTCAGCAACAAAAGACACAGTAACTACTTTGGTGGGAAACGATACCCCAGATAGTGACATCGTGGTGGTGGAAGCAGTGGCAGCGGAAGAAGATGGTCAAAAAAGGAAGAAAGAAAAGAAGAAATTCAAGTGGGTGACATCAGCGTCAACAGCTAGAGCAGTTCTTTCTCCATTGAAAACGTCCCACATACACACATCGTCATACCCAAGTGCCAGCATGAACGTCTGAAGAATGTGGAATGTCAAGTGAAACATCTCCAGAAGGGATTTACCAACAAGCTTGCTGGTCCATTCGATATACGATCTACAGAAAAACCTTGACATGGACGTTTGGAGAAGTCATGTCACAGAAACGCTTACCTTCATGGATGAGTTCCTAACCAAGGAGAGTACGTTGCCGGGAAACAGCAGAGGACAAAGCATTCGCCTTGAAATGAGAACATGTCAAGACCTTCAGAGAATTCGACAAGCTGGATGAGGACAGAAGGAACAAGCTGAGACACAGGATGCAGGCACCTGTCTTGCAAGGTGGTGGAGTGTTGGCGACTGCAACCGAACTGTTCTTCTGTGTTATTTATTCCTGGTATGGCTGTGTCAGTGCTTCATCAATGTGCGACGGGATACAGCTTACAATTCAGCTTTACAGCTTTATAAATTGCGGGCCTATTCTAGAAAATAATCAATAACTGCTCACTTATTTGGAAATACAAACTTTACATCTCTTAGATCGTTAGATTAATCAATCCACAATGGTATTGTCGCATGGTAGCATGCGAGGTTATGAGATGTTACTCATTCTTATTCTTATATGTCTATCCCTTATGGTTGTCAATGGAATGAGCTATCCCTTGGTGCAGAGTCCTGAGTTTCTCTCATTATCTTCATCGGTAGTCCTTCCCCTTATTGCAACTTAATCTGTCGATTGGATCCATATGATCCCTTTGTCGATACCTTGGATTCGCTCGCAAGCAATCCCCTTTTTGTTGATTCGCTCGTAAGCAATCCACTTGTTCCCCTTGTTCTTTATCCTGTTGTCGATCGAAATCACGATGAGGATCCTATTATCTTGACGACTCGGCTTGTGTGTCATGCATTGAGTCATGCTTCCGGAGCCACTTTACCCCCTATTATTGGCCGTTCCTCCGGTTGCTGGCTTGCTGTTGCAGTCGGTCGTTGAACTGGCTTGCAGTGGTCGTTTGAAAGATAACAACGCGCGGTCGCTGTTAAATTTAAATTTGGATTTGCCAAACAATTCGGGGTGGGCCTCAACTCGACGTCAGATCCAACTGCTCATTATCCACCACTCTCCTCCTCCTGTTGCTTGCTCTTGTTGCCTCCGCACGCACTGTTGACCTTGTTGATTTTCACTGCTCCTATTTCATCAGCTATTAATGGACCTTGACGACGCTTCCTTACTTCAGCATCCTCTTCATCATCGACTCCTTCAACAGTACCAGCGCCATCCTTGTTCAGTCCACAGGGATTCAGACAAGCCTTCTTGAATCTGATCCATCATCCCACCATCTGATCCTCCACCATGACTACAGCACCACTTGACCCAGTCATTCCAGGAGCTCCTCCAACATATTGGGAAATCCAAGGAAAAGACCAAGCTTACAGAAGTCCCTCGGCTTGGAGGTATCAACCACACTGGAGCCTGGCAGGATCTGGCTCAGATGGACTGGGAAAGGAACCTCAAAGCACCCTATGCCTCAGGGGTTTCATGGAGACGACCATCAAAACATCACACCACACTCCAGCCAATTGAATTGGCATGCAAGAAAGGACTGAAGGATTCCCCCAGTCTCCTCTCTCTACTTTGACTGAGTCCAATGCCTCTGGATCCCATGTGTTAGCCTCTCTTATCGCCTTTGAAAGTATGATGACTGAGCATGGAATGGAAGGGATCTTTGAGCTTGTTGTTGGTGTCTTAATACTAACACCATTAAAAAAATTAATATGTTCACCGCTCCGGGCAGGTCTCAGAATCTATGATGGACAAATGGCATCAGGATCTCACAGTAAATGGGGTTGGATTCATCGATGCTGGGACTCTGAACCCACACTCTGTTGCCAGTATGATCTACCAACCTTGCCTGGTCGGGAAAGGCTGTCTTGAACTCTTGCACTGATGCACTCCAGGAAGAATTGAAATCATATGTCCTCGACCAAGCACAATGGGCCCCAGCTTCTCTTGGCTCTTCTGCAGAAGATATACAGAACTTCTCTCAGCAAGATTGAGACCCTCAAAGCAAGCTTCTTCATTGGACATCACCAAGTTCCTGGGGAAAATGTTCCATGTATTTGTCGATGCAAGCAAGCAATCAAAGAGATTCGATTGAACTTTATGTCCAGTGATCCCATGCCTGAACTAACCAGCACATCCCTGAGAGGTCTTCTTGGATGGGGGTGTCCATATTTTCGATCCAAAGTCCATGAGCTCGTGTCAAGAGCGACAAAAACGTGCACTACGCTAAAAGCTAGTGTAAAGATCTTCGAGTGTTTTGAGTTGAGGAGAATGGAAAGTATGAGAGGATTAGAAAGCTATGAAACTAATCAACGAGAGAGAATCCAACATCAAAGAGATCGTAGATCTGAACTCCCGCGGGAGACTGTAGAGTGTGATAGAGTAGTTGCGGTAGAATCCTACTCACTCCACGATCCAAAACGGAACGTGTGGAAGATTCGTCTAGCATTATCTAGTAGCGTGAATATGCTACACCCACGCTGGCTAAATATCTAGAGGATGTTCATCATCAACCTAGTATGACTAGAGCGGCTGTCATTGACCTTCATCTGCTATTCAACGAGAGACTCGTATGATTCAATCAAAAACCCCTCATCTAGGATCGAGTCGCAATAAGGCTAGAGCCGTTTATTGCATTCGCCCCTGACAAGGGTCACGGAAGGACCGACATCAGTCGGACAAGGAGAACATATGAATTAAAGTGCGGGCACTCTCCGGAGATTGGATGTAGACATGTGCGTCGCACGATGGCAATCCTACAAGGGGATCAGGCTTGTATGGGTGTAAATACCTATGTTCCAAGTCTGGTAGACTGTGCGCTACTGGCGTTAGTATGTCGGAGCCGTACAGTGCCTTTGTTATTGATCGGTTTGTGTAAGCTTTGACTTTGGTGACCGTACTAACGGTTTATACTGATGAATCATCATCTTATCGTTGACATTGTGTTGATGAGGGACACGTGTCGTGTTCTCCTATCGGTGTTTTTCTGGAAAGTCGTTGGCGACGTTCCTTAAATGTTTCCGGTTTCACTTTGAAACGGATGTGGTAAATCTTGTCACGATTGACGCGCTAACTTGCGACGAAGTCCACGTTCATCCCGGAGAGTCTTCTCGACCCTGCGCGGGACTCACGTTCTCTGTCCATGACAACCGTCTGGATACTGGGTAACCACGTCTGTTTCAGAACGTGTTTACTCCGTCTGCTGTCTTGAGCAGCCCTTGGTAGTTCATGTGTCCAATGAATTCACGAAGTTCCTTCCTGTTGGTAGGGGACGATATTTTATCCGTCTATTTATCTTGTTTAGGTTGGATTCCTTCTCGAGTAGTCCAATTGTCTAGATACTCAAGTTCTTCCTTTTCGAGGAAGGCCTTGGTAGTGTTGTTTCATCCCGATTCTTGAAGTCTTTGGAAAGGTCATCTAAATATTCAACGCGATCCGCCAGATCGACGTCAGTGTAGGATGAGTTGTTCATCATGTATGCACGGGAAACATTTTCCTAAGTCATGCATGCGTGTTTTCATCGTTTGTCTTTGAAAGTATGTCGGGACTAATTACATAGGCCCATTGGCACCTCTGGTACTGCGTGCTTCCCCTCGGGAGTGCAATGGTACATGTGTTGCTTCGAGTGAGGTGACAGCTGAGGTGATAGTTCCGTTTTCAGGTCTTGACTAGTAGGCGCCACTTGAATCCGTGTAGAGTTCAAGAGCATGTCCTGTATTTTTGGGATGGTATAGGCTTCCGCTTGATCCTTTTGTTGTGTTCCCGAAATCAGAGATGAATCGTACAGATCCTCTTTCTTGGGAATGATAAGGTTGTTGCCGCCCACTCGGACGCTTCACCTTCTTGAGTACTGCCCTGCTCGAAGAGACGTTCACTCCTCCTTCTTATAGAGTGGTTGTATTGGACCCGTGGAGTAGGGTGAGCCCTAGTATAATAGGATTTAGCGTGCGGGACGAAGTTCTACTTCGTAGTCGTCCATTCGCAACTCTACTCCAAAGTATCCGTCGACTGGGGCCGAAGCATTGGTTGAAAAGGCATGAGGGCAGTTCTTGCTCTTCTTTATTTAACTGGTTTCGACTCTGGCGACATCTTGCCTTAGTCTGTTTGTTCGTATGTCGCTACAAGAAACTTCTTGAGACTATCTGCGTTGTCGCTGAGTACTGCAGGATCGGGAATGGAGAAGTTCTCTTTTTATCGGTATCGCATCTTCGCACAGGGAAAAATACTGCTTTCCACTCCATGACATGGAGTGAAATCGAACTTTTGATTCTTAGGTCGGAAGAGTGTCTTCGACCTATGATCATGTCTTGACGCCCTCCAAGTTCTTGGTGGTTCGTAGCAAGTCTCCATCGATAATCTATTATCGTGGAACTCAGAGAATCCTGAGTGTGCCCTTACATTCTGAGGGGTTTCAATTACTTTCATAGAAGCAGTCCGTAGGTTGGACGCCGCCCATGATTCTTCATGAGTAGACTCTTAGCATGAGTTTGGGTAATTAAAGTTTCGGATGCTCCTTTCCAGTAAGCAACAGAGTGTAACGGGTTTTTGTTTCCGCTTCTCTCGTCTGTTAAATCTAACAATGACGATAGTTTCGAGGTCTACTTGTCTTCGCGACGTTGACGAGTTGATTGGCCATGGACAAGTTAACGAGCTGAACAGATTGTCAGTGTCTAGTTGAGTATGTTGCTAAGGCAATTATCTAATTTGCCGTAGACTTCATTAGTTGCAAACAAATCTTGTTTACTATTTTGTGAGATATCTTCATAACTTAGGTATCAGAAATCGGAACATGGTTCGGTTGAATCATCATCTGGAAAACTTCTTCATGAGGACAGAGAGTTCCTTCTTGGTGTAGGTCTTGGCTTCGTCGGACTTCCGTTTCCAAGTCTTGTTCTTGTTGTCAGCTGGCTTGTTATCGTTGTCAGACGAGGACTGAGACTTTGCTTGAGCTTCTTAAAAGTCATGCAGTCAGCAGTGTTGTGAGTGCTGGACTCGTGTAGTCGCACCATTTTTCTTCGTTCTTGAAGAGTGGTCGTTGTTGCGAGAGACTTGTACTTTCTTGCTGTTGGTTCTTTCTTCGAAGGAGCTTGCTTGTTATCACCGCCCTTGTCAAGTCTTCGGAGGATTCCATGGGTTCGCAGAATCAAATGGTTTCTCCGATAGGGAGCTGAGAAAGGATCGAAGTCGTGTTCGTGCATCTTCTTCATCCAGGAGCGTGGAATTCCATGACACACAATGTCAATGACTTCGTCATTGTTCAACGTTTGGTTGGGCTCCAAAAGGTGGTAGACGAGGAAGTACATCGGATGTTCAACCGACTGAGGTTGTTGACATAAGCCCGAGTAGACTTATCAGCAGGCTTACGCATCTTGCGGCACATGAAGCGTTTCTGCTTTTCAAGAACCTTGTAGGGACAGACCGCTTCGATACGGGCATTTAATCTCTCTGCAACAACAA
>CAICTM010001231.1:0-33516 GCA_903772945.1 Seminavis robusta | reverse complement strand
GAATGGCCCTGGTGGTGGGCCTGTTTTGTTGAATTTTGCTCTTCGGGCTGGCACATCTGTAATGGATACGCATGACTTTCTTGAGGACATTATCAACGGTCCTGGCGGGATTTTGGGGTGGTGTTGGAGGTGGTGGGAACACATGTACTTTCATTTGTGACAATCTTGCTGCCCACCACAGTCCTTTGATTGCTTACCTCCTCAATAGCAATGGCCATAGACTTGTCTTCCGGGCTCCCTACAATCCCTGGGATGGACCTATCGAGTACTTTTTCAATTACATTCAGCAACAGCTTTCTTTGGAACTCCACAACGTGACCACAGGCCAGGAGCTAGAACAAGCCATCTACCAGATTTGTCAACGGGGCTCAGATACGTCGCACTTTACGTGAAGCATTTGATGACCGCCAGGAAGTTGGATACTTTGCTCACTGCGGGTACGCCCCCTAAGCTAGCTAGCCAAGACGAGTTCATTTCACCATCAACGTTTCAACTTTTATATTTAGTTCTATTTGTACCAAAGCAGCCGCCTTTGCTAGCTAGCTAGCTGGCTAATGTCTAGTGGTATCGCTTCTGCTTTTTTCCATCCAGAGTACGCATCATATTGCTCACATGTTCGTAAGCCTCCTGGCTGTCAGCCTCGGGATTCGTTTCATGGTACATATCAGTGTATTCCGTCACAGTTGCGTTGCCAGAACCAGAAAATGCTTGGAACACTTTGAGAGAGTACGGACTTTTGGCATGGAGTTCCGGGGAACCAGCCTTCTCGGAATCAAAAACTTCGGCGGTTTCCTGAGACCGTAGGAATGCACGGCGCTTGACACGAGTCTTGAATTTTTCAGCACTGTTTGCAGCTGGAGGTGGCTGGGCAACACGACCAAAACGAGGCGTAGAATCCAAAAGAACAACAACGTTGCTGCTGCTGGGAGGCGGTGTCAATTGTGGAGACCGAGTTACTGATCGTTCATCCCGGAGGCTATTCTGAATTGCCTGCAGGAAGTCTGAATCGGAATCCTGTTCTTCCACCTCTTCTTCCTGGGACTCCTGGCCGCCAAGTATTCCACTCGTCTTTGCCGCATCCATCAGAGCGTAGGCATCCAAATAAGGGTGGAGTGGTAGCTGAGCAGAGGCAGCGCCTTCTGACAATCGATTGTTTCGTTGTCGGTGTCCACTAAAATTGGTAGAAATGGTGCGGGTATCAGCTGTAAGAAAACCAAAATGTTAGCTGGTACATGATGAGCATAGTGGCAAATAACAGGAAATCATGACTGACCAACACTCGTGAGTTTTCCACCTATGAGGATCGGAGCTGGCAAAGTTACGGTTGTTGTTGGCTTTCCGATCTTTTCTCGCATTTCCTTGACAAATGCCGATGATGGGTAGGATTGAAATTGCGAGTTAGAGATTTGGCTGCTGCAGTTGTCGCCATATTTTGCCGCTGCTTCTCCGGAATACCGCTGTTGGCCGTGGCACGCATCGATGTACTACATGCCTCGTCCACAAGGAAAGACAAATGAGAACGGCCCTTCTCAGCTTCAAGCTCTTCTTTTCGCTCAATGCCACAATCTTTCAACAACTGGATTGTGTCTAGAGTATGGGAGGCATTGTACGTGACAGCAATGTTGCATGTGCATTTGCAGATTGGGCAAGCACAAACACCGCTAGAATCTTTGCCGTATTTCTGATTGGTTTCAGGGTTGATGCATCGAATCGGGCAAGAAGAGCCAACATCATTGTCGGGGCTCAAGCAGCGCATTTGTGAGCAATGGCATTGTCGGTATTGCTGCTCTGCTTTTGGGCGAGCATACGTTTCGGCTTAGTCTTGTTTTGTTTGGCCTCTTCCTCTGCCTGCTTCTTCTTCTCTTCAAAGGCTCTCCGGTTGACCTTGTTCTTTTCTGCCACAGTTTTGTTGGTGTCAGGTTCATCCACAAATTGGTGCTTGCAGCCGACACAAATGCGATGGGCTTCATCAGTCGGAAGGAATCCATTTTGTTTGTAGCACCGTTCTTTCTGCTGTGTCGTCAGTGCAACAAAGACACTGCTGCATTTGGAGAGAGCATTGGCTTGGAAATTAGCTGTAGCAGAGTCAATGGCTAATTTCAATTCCTCAAAGTGACGAGACAAAAGTCGAGGTACACGAGCACCATCTTCTTCCAACACTTCAATACAGGCATTCAGCGCACTGTACATCCCAAGTACAGCTTTGGCCATCTTCTCACCGTTCGCTGTTTTGGCAAAGCTCTTGGGGATGGCTCGATCCAATGCATCATAAATGGGTGAATTTGTGGTTGGATTCGGACCTGGCAATTTCTTCTTGACCGTCTTCAAAATATCATCTCGCTGATCCACAATCGGAGTCACAAGCCGATCCTTTTTCTCTTGCAGAGAACAATTCAAGGTGCGCTTCTTGGCTAGCTCTTGAGCAGATCATCATCAGAAGGATCAGTCGGTGGCATCTCAAAGCGGGGAATTCCATTTGAGCCACCAAAGGTTGTTGGGCGCTCCCAGTCTTCATCAACAGCACTGCGGCGCGAAGCTTGCTTGTGACTACCACTCATGATGACAACAAGGAGACTAGAAAGAGTAGACAATGACAAACAATGATACTATGACAGTGGCCGACTGACTGCTTGGCTGTGCTTATGCTGATGGCTGGGCTTTGTGCTGCTGTCGTGCTTTTGTGATGGTACCGGTAGGATCCCTGCCGAAGCTCTCGGATTTTTGAGGGAACCCTTGAATTCTTGAGGGAGGTGGTCGAATTTTTCAGGGAGGTGGTCGAATTTCTGAGAGAAGGCCTGTGCGGTCAATTCAATCCGAATCCGTAGTAATCACCATTCAACAAATAGGTGATGAATTCATCACCATTCATCACCATTAAACACATTAATCACGCATTAATCATAATTATACTATTTCATTATTTGCGGGACCTTCCAGGTATGCATACATGTACCAGTAGTTGCGGTCGTACGAGAGCCTGTCCATACTACTAGAGTAAAAGTTATTTTAAGACCGGGTGAAGATTAAGACCATGTAATTAATAGAGGTTCTTACGTAGGATCCTACGTAGCTTTGGTACCAGAGCAATAGAGGTGCTTCCTAAGTGTTCCGTAGGATCTTACAGGACTCTCCTATGTAGGATCCTACACAGTTAAGTACTGTAAAGTCTTAAACTGTCGAGAAAAAGAATTCGTCACAAATGTGAGGATATTTTCAATCAACCATAACTCCACCAATAAGTACACTCTGATCTTGGGAATTTAATGGAATACTCAACAACATGTGCCCTTTCGATTCAGCTACTTAGAAGTAAAATATTCGAGATCCACCTCTTAAGAGAATAATCCGGGGAAAGGTCGGTCGTAAATCGCATTTTACTCTATAATATAGACAGTCGTCAGTTGAGTTTTTGGCTGGGTGCTTGCGCACGATTTATGCTTACATGTACTTCCCAGCGAAAGACGAGAACAGGACCTCTGTGGAAACTCGAGTCGTGCAACCGATCGTCTCCTAAATCCTTTTGATCGTCTCCTATTTAATGGATTTCGTCTCCTAAAATAGGAGACGAAACGGATCGTCTCTTAAATCTTTCGTCTCCTCTTGAATCGTCTCCTATTTTCAACGGATCGTCTCCTATTCTCAACGGATCGTCTCCTAAGTGTACCATGTAAACTGTATGGTATCGTCTCCTAAATCTTTCGGATCGTCTCCTATTTCGAAACGATCGTCTCCTAATTGGAATGTCTCCTACTGAATCGTCTCCTAAATATAGGAGACGATTGCTTTCGTCTCTTAAATCCTTTCAATCGTCTCCTATGCCTCGGTGTATTGTCTCTTAAGTATTTTGCCACGAATGACGTTTCCACAGAAATCCAGAGTCCAGAACATAAAACAGAAAGTTGATCAAGGACCATGGCAGCATCCCGATACTCTCTCCAAGGTCAACGTTTGGAGGCTCAGACCTTCCCCTCTCCCGGCCATGTCCCTGCGACTTTCTCGAGCCGCTCGCGGTGTTTGATTGATATGGATAGTGTCCTCATCGTGTTGACCGAGGGCGCCAACAACGATGCTGCGGCTGAACAACCAGCTCTGGCATATCAGCGCATGCTGTATCGCCTTGAAATAGGTCTTGCCGTCCGTGGAAACGTTGCATTTGCCGACGAGTCTCAAAGGACAACAGCCGACTGCGAAGAAATTCTGACGAAAGAATTGAACGCATTGACCAAGTGGCAGATTGTTGGTCTACGGTTCCCTTTTTGGACGAAGGAAACAAACACAAGACAAAGTATCGTCCTTGTGTGAAGCTTTATGGAGACCAGGAGGGTCCTGCTCTCTATCTGTCGGTCTATATGGGAGCTCCCCGATTCTCAGAATCAGTGTCTCGTCCCTGGGAAATCTACGTGATGGGTCCGGGAGACCTTGCTCCTGCATCAGCTCTGGATTCAGCTGTGGACGTAAGCAAGCTTTGCGGAATGCCTCAAGAGTTCCATCGTCCAGGGGATCAAGTGCACGGGAAGCAAACTTGGGATTCGTTCTTTCTCAATAACAAAGACCAGCGTTCAGTACTGTCCGCTGCTCACCCTGAAAGTTTGCGCGAGAAGATCGTTCAGACTTTGGTTGAAATGTTACGACAAAACCCTCGAAAAATCAGATCAGTCACGGATCATAGAACCGGCATACGAGTACCGATACCGGTATGCCACACGTCGTACCAGTACAGTCGTACAGTCGTACCGTATTTTTTAATTAAAAAAGTCCGAATTATTATACATGTAGTAGCAAAACATTCTGACTGGGACCTGGGACTCGACTACTCAACTTACAAAAGAAGTCAGTGTAGCAAGACTCAAAGTGCAGAGGTGTTTTAAGGCCTTAAGAGTTCTGGTAGAAGCTGCATGTACCCTTTTAAATCTTCACCTGACTGACTATCTTGTACTCGAGTATCGAGTATGCGTCATTTTTTATGGATTTACTATTGAGATCCCGTCGAAGGTGGGAGACCCGACATTCTATCAAAAACAGCTCAAAATTCTGACATTCTGACCACTGAATAGATCTATTATTAATAATAGTTTCCGATATATCAGAAGCTGATAATAATCAGATGCTGCTGGTACCGGCACTGGTGATAAGGTGATGTGGTTCAATGCAGTCATTTCCAATAAGGTATTAGTTTCTATCGAGGTGAAGTAAACCACTGTAAGATTGAGCCACCGAATGACCATGTTCGGTGAGATCTTAGAGTCGAGTCAGTGTCTACCGGCATACGGTAAATATTATAGTGGAAACATGCGGTACTGATACATAGACTACATTACTAGTATCACATACCGGTACATGATCAAAAACTGGCTGTGCTCCATCCTTTTTCTTCGGGGCACACGTGGGACACTTCTGACCAACCTTGTTGTTCTGGCCAGAGGACGAACTCCCATGCACCATGCACAGCCGCTGAATATTTTCGCCACTTTTCTTGCTCGGCTGCATCAAGCAAGAGTTATCGAAAAGAGATTAGACTGAAGAGGCGAATTGAGATACTGTGCAGAACCATGGCAGCCTTCGAGGAAGAAGACCTAATCATCATGGGAGACGAAAGCGAGTGTGATGACTCAAGCCATGGCGACGATGCCAAGCCCACAGCTCGTCAGCTGCAGGAAGCGGAGGAGAAGAACAAGCTGCTACAACGAAACGAGGAGAAAGCCGTCTCTTGTGTTCGTGTTGCTGTCTACTGCGTTGTTGTTATCACTGCCATTTCTGTGACATTGGCGGTCTACTTCTACACGAAAAATGAGCAAGAGAACAACTTTCAGACTGTTTTTGAAATCTACGCCAACAAGTTGGCAGAATCATTCATTGATTCGGTAGATCGCAAGATTGTTGCCATTGGAGGGCTCTCCACCACTATCACCAACTATGCATTGAGGTATGTGGGGAGTGGGGAATGGATTAGCAAATGGCTTTCCTGGGGTCTCTTTCTTACAACTGTTTCTTCCTTTTCAGCAATGGTCTGACCTTTCCCAACGTGACAATTGATAACTGGATCATGTTGGCTGGGCAAACGAGGATACAAGCAGGTTTGTCACTGAGGATATGATTCTTGTTCGGCAAGCTGTATTAGTTATTCAATTCATCCTGACGATATCTTTTGTGTCTCTCCGCCCGCCCAGATGCCATCAACGTGGAGTATGCTCCATTGGTAAGTGCAAAGGGAAGGGTTTGGCAAAACAACGGTTGCGGCGGTATGTCTCATGTTGTGATATTATATTTCTCAGGTGACCGATGAGAATCGACTTGGCTGGGAAGAATACTCCTTTAACCACAAGCAATGGCAGCAAGATCAGTGGCAGGAGGAACTCAAATTCATGGAGTCGCAGGATCAATACTTTGGGTTGGAGGAAGACGTGATCGAGGACGCTCCCGGTTCAGACAGATCACAAAACGAAGAGTCTTCGGAAGGAGGGCCACCACCAGAGAACGAAATACAATCAGCACAAGGGCAAGGTACACCTCCTGAGGATGGACAGCAGCCGCCACAGAGGTCCCTCCAAGAAGCGCCGCCAGCTGGGGAGGAAGAACCACCCAAGCGGGGCTTCAACAGGCAGATTTTCGGCCCAGGACCTCCGCAGGAGAGTGGCCCTCCACCACCAATTCCACAGCCACCAGGAAGCGGACCGTACGCTCCATTCTGGCATGTAAGTTTTCTGTTGTGGCCCAGCATTGCATTGTACGCATTGTACGCACGACCGCTGAAAATCTCTCGCCCCTTCTTGCTTGTGCAATAGATGTCCCCCATCATTCCTTTGGAATTCCTACTGAATAGAGATCTGTTTTCCCGTCGGGTCGTAGCTGATTCGATCGTCTCTGTGCTTGAAACTCAACATGCAGCGCTAGGTCGTGCAGTGGGTGTCCGCGATCCGAGCAACATCACACTTCAGGAATTACTTCCGATCAGAATTACGAATGATTACATCCAACGTGGACAATACCGACACGACTTGCAGTTCTTCTCGGGAGATGCCACAACTACTCTGACTTACCCCGTGTTTGATTCCTTTGGGGCAAACAGGACCGTGGCTGGGTTCTTGCTGTCGCCCCTGATGTGGCGCTTAAACTTTGAGAAGATTGTTCCTGAAAGTCTAGGAGGCTTTATTGCTGTAATCAAGAGCAAACAGAGTGAGCCCATCAGCTATCTCATAGAAGGTCCAAAAGCAACCTACCTGGGGATCCAAGACTATCATGCCTCCAACTATGATGACATGTTTGTCTTTCAAAACATGGAAGAAACCTTGCAGGTCCTACACAGCCCGAGGAACCAAGCATTTGACGCAGTACAAGTCGATTTTGGGGAATATGTTCTGTACATTTATCCCACCGAAGAACTTGAGAGCCAGTACATTACTAACAAACCGGCCGTGTACGCTTCCATTATGGCCTCCGTCTTTTTGTTCACCATCTTGGTGCTGGCTGTGTTTGACTGCCTTGTCGCAAGACGACAGCAGGTTGTGATGAAGAAAGCTGTAGAGTCCCGCGCTCTTATTGCCACCCTGTATCCAGAGCAAGTCAGAGAACGGATGTTTGAAGACGAACCTAAAGGCAATGCAGAAAGGAGAAAGTGGAAGAATCCAGGTGAAGCAGGAATGCATGAGGAAGGCACAAAGGCAATTGCAACGCTCTATGAATCCGCAACTATTCTCCTCATGGATCTGGCGGGATTTACCGAGTGGAGTTCCGCTCGTACTCCTTCCGATGTGTTTGAATTGCTGGAAACACTTTATCAGAGCTTTGACCGTATTGCGTCGAAGCGTGGCGTGTATAAGATTGAGACGGTAAGTAATGGATCTGGGAGTTGTTGTTGCTGTACGCATGTATGACTGCCCGATGCTGACAATTCTTGGAATGCACTGTTCTTGTGTTGGTGTAGATTGGTGATTGCTGGGTGGGAGTCACTGGTAGGCTCAAAGTTTGGGCAAGGTTGCGCTTGAAGAGGGATTATGTTGCTCACCTGTCTGCTTGCTTGTTGCCTTTCTTCGTATTCTGTGTAGGAGTCCCTAACCCTCAAAAGGACCATGCACCGCGGATGGTCAAGTTTGCGGCAGCGTGCCAAGTGAGCATGGGACAACTCGTTGGGAATAAACTCGCTGACCGACTGGGTCAAGATACGGCCAACCTCAAACTGAGAGTGGGGATGCATTCGGTACGTTTTTAGACAGCAGTCTGGGATTCTTGGCAATGCCTGTTTACACATGCCAGAGAGAAGCGGAGCTTAACTTCTTTCATCTTCCAATGCCCAAAGGGTCCAATAACAGGTGGAATATTGCGTGGAGATAAAGGTCGTTTCCAGGTAGGTAGCTGCTGTGTTATGTTTCCACCTATCGCATTTTTATCACTGCAGCGGATAATCTGACCTCAACACACTTTCCATAGCTTTTTGGAGATTCGATCAACACCGCGTCTCGAATGGAAAGCAATGGAGTTCCTGGAAAGATACACGTATCTCAATCCACAGCAGACGAGCTGATTCGTCATGGCCATCGAGATTGGCTGACAGAGCGGGAAGACAAGGTCGAGGCAAAAGGCAAGGGTTTGATGACAACATACTGGGTGGCCGTGAAAAGCAGCAAGAGCACCGGAACAAGGGCGTCATTGATGTCCTTGTCGGACGAAACCGGCGAGAGCTTTGCAGATGAAGCCTCAGCTAGCATGGTTGCTGAGTCCAAACAGTTCGATATGGGATCGAGATCAGAGCAGGCTCGCACTACTTCCAGAGATCTTCTGCCCAGAATTACCGAGCTTGAGGTATAGCATTTCTTGTGCTGCCGCCGATCAGTTGTATAACTTAGTACCAGCGTAGCGTTTACATCCATTTCAAGTACCGTCGCCCATCAAATGCAACCCTGCTAAGAACCAAAGATCAGAGATGGATACGCTTTAGCTCATTTGCCAGCTCCAATAGGGCATCCTGGAGAGACAAGGAAAGCTGATACCGTGCCCAGGCAGCAAATGCCGACACCAGATAGCTAGCAAGAACACAGAAGCATGATGCGAGCGAGATGCGAAGGACGGTGTGCGGGTAGCGGTATTCGTGCCGGGTGCCGGTACCGCACTTTTTGCGTTGCTGGTAGGATCGTCGCACTGGTTTGAAACGGAAGCATGCTGCTGCTCGACTCGACTCACTCCACTCTGTCGCTCGACTCGGCTCTGACTGTGACTCAAGATGCTGGTGCTCGACTCGACTCACTCATGAGCTCTTGCGCTAGCAGAGACCCGGTGGTACTCGCCACCTCGTCAGTCTACCGTCCGGTACCGGTAGACTAGTAGCGTTGAAGCTAGCTGGTGCTCCACTGGCACAAAAGAGGATACACTCCAAACCTGAAGGTAAGAAACTCCAAATAAGAAAGCGAGTACTCAGATTTTAGAAAAAGATAAGAATCTTTTTATACTGAAATATCACAAACTTGGAAGAAAGCTTCCCAGTACCGGTATTGATACCTCAAAGCACAAGAAATACTACTAGTCTGAAACCATGAAAATGCTCCTAACTTGTGCCTAAATCTGCAAAATTTTCTGCCTGGCGGCAGAGACAGTGATCACCACTTTTACTTGATCCAAACCAATTAAGAGTCCTGAGCAAGTTGGACCCAAAGGCCCAGGTGCACTGGGCATATCCAAACACTAAACTGCTTGATCTAGAAGCTTAGTAAGAAAGTCTTCTATACTGGAATTTGCTTGTTTGGTTAGGAATAAAATGAGTAGCAAAATAGAGCACTTGGCTAAGAAAGCTTGAGTACTGACTCCCAGTTAGAGCCTTCTTATTATTGAGTTTGGAGTGTACTCCTCGAGCTACTATTATTTATTTTACTAAAATAAATAGTATACTCGCAGACAATGGAAGGGGAAGTGGAAAGAAAATGGGAAGCAAAAAGCAATCGTAATATTACACTTACGAGCTTCCAAGAATATTATGAGAAAAATTACTGGTACTGAACGTACATGTATGTAGTAGTATGTACTAAGTAGTCTAGTCTATTAATAAGTACTCAGTACTCACTCGAGCCAGAGTCAGCAGTCTCGTGTCACCAGTAAGTAACCAGTACTATTATAGGCCATTTCTTGTCTTTTTAAATAACCTTTGGCCATTTCCGTAAAAACATAGAGAGAAGGACTCTTTCTTGGTTCCTAAACTTGACTCAGAGTCACTCGAGAACAAGCAGAACGGCCATTGTAAACGCTTTAGACAACAACTTCTTCGACCGCACACCGCAAGCTGCATTAATACATTAATACCCACCACCGCTATTAATACCCGCACCACTTTTGACCATTGTCAATTAATTAATTGTCAGCATGATCTAGCTAGTGGCTAGTGCTAGCTACGTGTACCAGTAGAGCAAACCTGAGCTAGCTATAGAGAGCCGAACTTACAATCCGCATACTAGCTAGTAGCCTCTCGGCTCCTTCATTCTTCCGTGCTTCCGTGTCGTTCTTATACAGGTTCACAGTTCACAACTCCGCCATCACCCATCATAACCATCACAGAAGTATCGAATATTTTGATTTCCAAAAACAAAGTTCTTTGCCTTTGGTGGGCCGTCCTATACATATCTAGCCTTTTGACCATGGGCCGCATCATCATCTTCACAATCGACAGCTGCAGCTTTTGCCACCGCGTCAAGAAAGAGCTCCAGCACCGGTGTCTTCCCTTTGTAGAGATTCCAGTGGATTGCTTTCCCGAGAGAAAAGTGGACATGTTTGAGTTGTCAGGCAAAATGACAGTTCCTCAGATCTTCATGAATACACGGTGGATCGGCGGCTGCGATGAGCTGATCAAACTTTTGGATACTTGGGACTCCGAAGGGGACTACTGGCAGAGGTATCTCGAAGAGGTAGCAAGGCAACCAGATCCGGTAGATTATCGATTGTCGCACCCCATGACACCATTGGGACTTACGGAGCTCTTCCAAAGCAGTGACCATCACCGTGATCCATCGGCTACGGGGGGAGACGAATGCTTCGTTGATGGGTGGATACCATTGCCTGGCAATCCACCAACGCGTGCCACTTTTGGTGAGGTAACCAGCATTCTGGTTCAAGAGATGCCCCGAGAAAAGCTGGCATACCTAGCAAAGTACTACCAGGATTGCTTCACCGGTTGTCAAGGAGTGGATGCCTTGATGCAGATCTTCCCCGCGCTGTGCCCTAGCCAAGACCCAAACAATGCAGAGGACCGATTGCGAGCAGTAGGATTTGGCAACTTGCTCATGAGATGCGGTATCATGCATCATGTTGCAAATCACCACCAATATGTGGACACCAAAGATTACTACTACAGGTTGCAACCATTTCACCAGCCATATCTACTCAACTCGTTTCTGTCGCAACAGCAAGTGTCGCTCAGCCTGACATCCCACATGAAGGAGAGTTCCACGTTCAGACCGGAAGAAGACACCAGTTCTTCAGGTCCAAACACAGTGCTCTCCGCTTCTGGCGCGTTAAAGCTGCTGACAAACCTTCAACGATTGCTCTCTGACATTGAAACTCGCGCTACGGGACGCGACGGCATCGACTTTCTGGCGACCAAGGACTACAGCGATCCAGCTTTCATCCAGCTGGAAGAAGGGTCGTGTCGGCTGCAGTGCATGGATGGTATCTGCTTGGCATCTACAATGACCGATGCGGAGAAAACTGTGTTTGGCATCCATCTCTACAACACCATGGTAAGGCATGCTCAAATAAAGGTCGGACTGCCAACCACAGCCTCCCAACGGAGAGCGTTTTTCACCGGCGTGAAGTACAAGGTTGCCAATCAAATATTGTCTTTAGATGATGTTGAGCACGGATTTCTGAGAGCCAACACGCGGCATCCATATCACGTCAAACAGCAGTTTCTGGGAGACGATGCACGACGAGCATGGACCACGAAGAAGCTGGACCCCAGAATTCACTTTACTTTGTGGTGTGGTGCAAAGTCCTGTCCTCAACTCAATGAATTCTCGGTCGAAAACTTGGATGAGCAGCTGCAACTCGCCTCTGAATCCTTCTGTCTGGATGACAACAATGTGGTGGTGGATGAAAACACAAATACGTTGACTTTGTCAATGATATTCAAATGGTACAAGAGCGACTTTGGCTGTGCTTCATCTAAGGATCTCCCAGAGGTTGTGTTGGGATATTTGCCAGAAGGAAGTGAAAAGCATGCAGCACTTTCAGCCATGATTATTCAGAGCAAGACACCGGGAAGCTACTCTCCGGGTCAACGACGCTTCACCAGGGGAATGCCACGAAGCTCGTCCCCAGACATGAGGAGCAAACCACCAGACAACCGTGAAACCTGGGGAGGAAAAAGCACCAGCCAAAGGACTGGAGATGGTGTCAAGGTCAAGTTCATCCCATATGATTGGGCTCCTCAGGCAGCGCCAGGGAAGTTTGCCACATTCACCCGCAGCAACTTGAAGACCACCGAGACGTCCTTGAGGGCACCTTTTTCAAAGAGAGCTATAGCTGGCCTGACCATGGGAGGAATGCCGTCGAACTTCCGAAACAAGAGCGATCGCAAGCAATGACCATAGAAATCTTTTTTGCAATGAAAACCCAGCTTAGTTGACCACACCACTGTCTATTAATAGAATAAACGATGTACTTTAGCAGAGCTGCAACAGCCCCCAAACAAAGCAATTCAAGTCTCAAGTTCAGAACAGCCGCCCCAGCTCCCCCAACCGGAAGCGAAGCAAAATGTAGAGAATGTTCAAGTCGCCTCTGGAGCAAGCAGCCACTAATGCATTATCTCCTTTGTTGTTTGTGTGATGGGTTTCAATTTCAGGAAGCTCCAATAGACGCCGAGCCAAACCATTTCCCCTTTGGAGAGCAATGATCAGTGGAGTGTTACCGTCTCGGTTTTGGACATTGATGCTTGCTCCATGACCCAGGAGAAGCTCTACCAAGTCCGACCTGCCACTGGGTCCACAAACCAAATGGAGAGCCGAGTCACCCGATTCATCTCGCATATTTGGGCTAGCACCAGCACGAAGCAATAGTACTGCGGTCTTTTCCCTTCCACGCGATACTGCAATGTGGAGTTGAGTGGAGCCAAAGTACCCGGCTTGTGTGTCCATAGTTTCAGAAGCACCATTATCAAGCAACAACGTTACCAAATCGACCTCATTCGAGGGGTGGTAACGCCAGCACATATGGTGCAGTGGAGTTCCGCCAACCTCATTCCTTGTGTTTATCTTTGCCCCGGCAGTGATGAGCTGATTCAGGAGTGCATGATTATCAATCGATCTTTGGCACGCCAGAGAAAAGGGTGTGTCCCCTTTCATGTCTCTTGCATTTGGATCCGCCCCATATTCCAAGAGCATTCGCACAACCATGTGTAATGACTCACCACAGCAAGAAAAAAGGCAGACACAAGCCAGAGGAGTGCGTCCTTGTTGATTGACTGCGTCCACTCGTGCTCCTCTTTCCAAAAGTGCTTCAATCAGCGGCAACGTCATAGTAGAGTAGTTTTTTGAGTAAGCGAGAAGGGCACATGCAGCGTGGAGCTGTGTTTCCTGGTCACCCTTATTGCAGTAGTTAATGTCTCTCCCATTTTCTTGGATTTTTTGCTCTGCCACCGCAAAGGCGTCTACCGGTGCCGGTACCCCTGCATGACACCTGAAACGCAGAAACTCCACTGTTGCTTTCAAAACGCCAATAGGCCCATCGCATCATTCAAATAGGCAGCTGTTTCTGAGTGTCCATTCTGAGTTGCCAGATCCAGAGCGGTCCTACGTGGATAACTATGATAAGATTTACAATGTTTCCAAGCCCTTCTGTCGGTTGTAGTGCACAGCACATTGGCACCTCCTTCTTGCACTAGACAGCGGACAATCTCTGTGTATCCAGCTTCACTTGCCACCAACAGGGCCCGGTCAATGTTTCCTTGTTCACATTCTTTCTCAACAAGGGACTTGCGAAGACGCCCCAAATCGTTCCTCTTCACGATGCCAACGAGACCCATCTTTTGCCTTGTGGGTGTTGTTTGGGTAGGTTGTCGACAGCAAAATGAATGATGAGGCGTGGACTTGGTGAAAGAAGAAACAAAGCCTTGGCACTTGGCGCTTGGCACCCTAAAGATTCCAGGCACGTTTGGATTGTTAGGGTTAAAAATACTATGCCCAGCACTCCCGTAAACGTTGTGAGTGGATCGAGTCAGTCGATTGAGTCGAGTCGAGTCCGATCCAGTGGGGAAAAAATGAAGGCCGTTGCAGCCTGTCGGAAGCAAAAGCAAACAAGACTTCATTTCTTTTCCAGACTCTCACACAGTGCGAGCATCATCCTCGACTAGCTAGTCAGCCAGCTAGCTTGTTACCAGTGCCTTTAGCCCAAGATGCCTCAGCAGAGGAATTGGGCTACAGAGACGCCCAAGGCAACGAACCGCCTAAAGGCCAAGTTTGGTGCCAAGAAACCTGGTTTGCCCATTGGAGATGGACCAGGATACTCTCAGACCGGTACGCCCCGACAAACCAATAGAAATAGAGGACTCACGGGTAGTGGTACAGCACGAGGTAGCAACAATCGAGGCTTGTATGGAAGTAGCACCAGCAGCAATGGTTTTTCGGTGAACGATGCCGAAGAAGACGAGTATGCTTCGGAGATAGACTTTAGCGAAAGCAATGTCAGCGACAGTGAAGCCAGCGAGAGTGAAGCCAGTGAACGTTTTGACGACGAATACGATGCCTCGGGACGTCAGTCCTATACCAGCAACAGTGTGATTGAGTTCACGGGGATGGAAGAAGTCCAAAATGCCGAACGAAAACGCCAAGCTGCTGCTATGGGAACGTCAACCGGCAGTCCACAAGCACCCAATCGGCCAGGAGGAGATGATTTACTTCGACAATACATGGGAGTTTTGCATGGGAGTGGAAGAGGACCAGCTGGAATGGCGAGCAGCAGAGACAACAGCACCCGCAGCAGAGAAGATGACTCCTCGCTCAATGGAATGGAAGGGAAGATATCCAAAGGGCTCTCCAGTCATGGACGGAGTGATTTCATTCTGAACCAGAGCATGTCCGATGTGAGTGTAGGGACCCGCTCCACAAGACAATCCCGTCGTGAGGCTGTCATGGTGGCACAGAGACTGAACTTCTTGGAAGACGATCCAGCCGAAATGACGTACTCGCGCCAGATTGCACTTCACTTGATGCACAAATACAAGTGGTACAACCCAAGGCTAGGAGAGACACACGAAAGCTTTGACGAGTGCGAGTCTTCTCAATTGGGAGGGGCTTTCCGAACGGCCGATGGATACCCTATGAGGACGGTCAAACCAGAAAATCCTTCCTTGGAGAATGCTTGGGCCTACTTTGAGCATTTCACTCTGACAAGATATGTATACGGTAAGAACGCTATACCGACGTCTCTCTTTGCTATAGAATCGGCTTCATACTTTGCTAAATCCAGGTGCTGCCACCACAGAACCAAAGCCACTGACCCAGAAAACTAGATGGGAGAGGATAGTCAGAAAATTCCAAAAGGGAAACAAGGAACTGGAGCGAGCCGAACGCAACGAAAACATCTTGCCCACGAAACTATATGATCCCATGTAAGATATCCATGACGGCTCCTTTCGTTGTCTCTCCGATACACAGCGTTGCTTACTGCATTGTAAATGCTTGTCTCTGCTTTCTCGATCCGTCTAGTTGGACACCACACAATCAACTCGTAAGTGCGCTCATTGTCGTACCCGTTGAAGAAATCGACCAACTCCAATCAGCATGTTTACAATTGGCTTCTGCATCTCTCAGGGGGATTGGGGAATCGGATGGGGGCTCTATTTTGCATCCGTTCGTGGTGTTATGGTACTTTGTTTGGTTGCTGGTTTCTGTAGCATTCCAAACATGATCTTCTTTTCGAGTGAGGCATATTCTGGTGGCCAGGAAGATGCCCCACCCTTGCTCGCGGCAAGTGCAATTTGCACCGATACTGGTAGGTACTTCATGTACACCCCGTTGTGTTTTCACTGATGATTGTGTGTTGTGTTGAAGTGCCGGCCTAACCGCGAACGTCTCATCTCCAGATTGGGTGCCGTGTCCCAGATGCGCAGGGTTATCGCGCAGACAGGTGCCCTTGGAGCGACTGGCCTTTGTAGAGAGCATTCCTCTGGGTCGCAATCTGACTTTTGCGATGAAGAACAATTGTTACGGAACCACGCTGCAGGCTGGAATGCTTCATTTCGGCATTTTGTGCGTTGTCTTGCTTGGACTTTTCATGTTAAACCGCTACCTTATGATGATGGAGGCCATTTACGATGGAGATGAACAATCCGCACAGCATTACACCGTCGTGATTAAAAACCCACCAGATGATGCTACTGATACAGACGAATGGCGAAACTTCTTCTTGAAAAACCTTGGGGTGGCACACGTCGTTGCTGTCACCGTGTCTGTAGATAACGATGATTTGGTGAAAAAGATTGTGGAAAGAAGGGAAAACATGAAAATGATGGAGCTGTTGTTGGATCCGGGAACCGTTTTGGAAATGAATGTGTTGGCCGGAATTGCCGCAAAAGTCGACAGAACGCGGGGCGCAATGGATAGCTTCGTGTCGCTGTTCCTTCCGGGGATCCCAGAGCTGTTTCGGCGGATCGTGATCTTGACAATTGACATTCGTGGGTTAGCGCAGCATGACTACCCGGCTACCAAAGTGTTTGTTACTTTTGAGACCGAGGCCGATCAACGCCGCGTTGTGGAAGAAATGGCCGTTGGGAAGTTCTATGTTCAAAGCGACGACAAGACCGTCGTGAAGGATCCCAAGTATTTATTTCGCGGTGAACACATGTTGTACGTGCACGAACCGCTTGAGGAGCCGAATTCCTACAGGTGAGATCTCCGTGGTCTGGACATACAGCTGGTGTGAATGATTGTTTGCATTCTGGGCACTGATGATGGCTTCATTTGATGGCAAAGATGGATCAGCATGAATGAACGAATGGTAGATCGGTTGTGGCAGCAAATATTGACAACAATCGCTACAATGGCTTCTATCATGCTGGTTGCCTTCATTGTTCGAATTGTGCATGACTGGAGCAGTCTGTGGTCCGCATTGGCGATTTCTTTGTTCAATGGTGCCTTCCCAGAGTTCGCAAAGATTCTAGTGAAGTTTGAAGGTTTGTACAGAACTGTGGTTGGCATGGTCGATTGCGTTTTTGTCACTTGCTTGCTAACAATCATATGTCAATAAATTCAACAACAGGGCACAGCACCGAAGCAGCTGTGCAAACTTCAATGTACATTAAGATCTGTCTGTTTCGTTGGGTAAACACTGCTGTGGTGATCGTAAGTAAAGATAGATGTCATTGTTGCGATGTCGAATGAATGTCCATTGAAATAGATGTTTCCAACGTTATTGATGATTATTTGAAAAGACAATGATTACCCCCTTTACAAACACGCTATTTCCGGAAGCAGGAGGACTTATTACCCAGATCTATGCACTCTTCTTCACTGAAATCTTCACCATGAATGTGATCCAACTATCTGATCCTTATGGGCACCTTATGCGCCACTTCTTTGCTCCGAGGTATTGCTGTGCTATTGTTCTGCCGGTTGATTGCTTTGTGGATGTGCACACCCCTAATAATCCCTTTTTTGTTTCAATTTGCTCCAAGGGCAAAAACTCAAGATGAAATGAACTTGCAAATGAAAGGCCTTGAGGTCGAACTGGCTGAGCGATACACCAACATGACGAAGATCTTCTTCCTGGCGTTATGGTACAGCTCTGTTTACCCTTTTGGTTTCTTCATGGCTTCCTTCGCCTTGTTCATCAACTATTTCACAGATCGACACAGCCTCATGAGAACTTGGAAGAGAGCCCCACCGCTGGGTCCTGGGATCTCTGAATTCAGTCGCAGATATTTCGTTACCATGTCCTTTCTTGCTATGGCATTGATGTCCTCTTATTTCTGGGCTTCCTACCCCTACGACAATCTCTGCCCCAATGACAAACCATCACCACCTGTTTTCTGGGGCAGCTTTAACATAACAAGGTTCAGCGCACCCCACGAAGAAATCCCTGTGAATGTCACAGATGAAACCATCTCATATAGATACTGCAACCAGGATATGCTAAGAAGTGGCGGACGAAGCTTCCCATTTCTTCCTTCTCAACAGCCACCTGGGGATGAGTGGATGACAGAAGAGCAAGAAACTGTCACTGCTGTGTATGGGTGGGCTGCAGTTGGAGCCATTTTTTTTACACTTGCCGTGTTCGTTCAAGGATGGGTAGAGCAGCTGCAGAAGTTTGTTTGGGGGGAGACAAAGGTACGATGTGCAACTTGTGGCATTTAATTTGCGGAAGCAGACCCTTGCTTACCGGTGCTGCTACATGACCCCTGCTTTCTGCACAGAACTTGATGGAAGATCAGAGAATCAATTTCAGCGACGTGACAAACATATCGGCTTATATTCCTCAAGTGCCTAGCGATGTCTTTTCGTATCCGCTGTTTGTTTGCAACATGGATGACATTGGCGAGGAAGTGATTGACTGGAGAGACCCACGTCGTCCGCATGCCTTTTACGATCTTACCAAAGATGCTGAAAAGATTCTCGAAGGCATCGACATTGGTGACAAGGTGATATTTTCGCAGATGAAACACTGGCCACCAATGATGAACAACAGCGCAAGCTTTGATGATTCGTTGTTGGGCAGGAAAATGCTGGATGAAGAAGACTTGTCGGATTCCGATGACTCGTTGGACTATGAAGGAGGATCTAAAGAGTTTCTGAAGCAGATGAAACAATGGTCAAAAAATTAATCCATCTTAGTGGCCTTTCCAGCAGCAAATATTGAGATTTGTGTCAGTGCATATGTATGGTAGGGACGTATAGCGATGTCAGCCATGCAGCCGCAGCAGGCCAGGGCACGACTGTTCCTGGTACCTAGATGGACTGATCGAGGATAGAAGAGGGATCTGCCAGGGGGGTTTTGGACAAAGAAATCCAGTCACTCTAAACAATGTCTAGCTTGGTCTTGATCCTTCAGTCATTCTTGCAAACTCCAAGGGGTTCATCCCCATAGTCAAGGTAGTTGTATGCAGAGAGGTTCTTGGCTGGTCAAGAGACAATGTCATGTTCTGCACGCCCAAAATCTCCTTGCAGGCACAAGACTACTAGCACCGGTACCCGGTATGCTATGTACCTACTGGGTATTAGTAGTGGACTGGAACCGCGAGCCGGCTGGGCAGTGGAAGGATCGAATTATTCATCGAATTCAATCGAACGATTGAATCAAATCTTTCAAAAGGATCGAATTCAATCCAATGAGATAGTTTGAGTCACGTTCTAGTAGTCCCAACTGGGACTGGGAGCCAGCCTTTCCAGGTGTGACAAATGTGCCGTCGCGGGAGTCAGCTGCGAGGTTTTGGCCGTTGGTCGACACGGTCAACAAGTTTGTGGTGGAAGAATTCACGCAAAGATTTGGGCTTGCTTGGATATCCGTTCACAGTACGGCCCTCATCACAGCTGAAGTTGCCGTTGCCTCATTTGGGCTGGATGGCTCGAATTAGAACGACTGCAAAAATTCGTGATGGTGGCACTTAGACGTACCACACACAAGAACTAACCCGACTTAGAGTCGTTTCCTCTATTTGGCTAGCTAATCATGGCAGGGAATTAATTTACTTACCTTAGTCTCACTTTTGTCTTCGGAGCGGGGGTAGCTGGGATTCCTTGCTGTTACTGAGTCTCACTTTTTCGTAAAGGATGGTTGCAGCAACGATAACGGGCAACACTCCGCTATCCACACCGGCTAGTTCAGTTACCGCAATGCCATCGTTGGTTGACGAGGAGGAAGCAAAGGAACAAACATTCGATAGCGAAGAGGAAGAAGAGCAGCAACACAAAGTACTAGCAGATCACGAGCAACAGCTCACAACAAAAACCAATACGGTTTCAAGAATCCCGTCAGAGACTTCTCCCAAAGCTGTCAGCACCGTCGCAACAGAAGCTACCATGGCGGCAGATCCAAAGCTAGCCACCAATGAATCGGTGCAGGCTGATCCCCTTGGCGCTCTCGCAAGTGCGGCTTTAGCGGATGCTTCTGCAAACGAAGCCAAAAAGGCATCGACAACAACGTATAGTTCTCCAAAGGCAGACAAGCAGTTTTTAGAAGAAAAGAAAGAGAATGCCCATCCAGTGGCGACTATCTCTTTTCGTCGTGAGCCTCCACTCGTTCCGAGAGGTGCATACCCGTATCCGGCAAGATATCCTCCTCGAGGTGATGAGCATTTGTACCATCGTAGCGAGGGGTATCCGCATCCCGAACACGGGTACCCACCAAGGACGGAAGCTTACCCACCTCCTCCGCCTCATGGTGAGTATTACTCAGCAGCAATTCCTCCTTATCGACCTGAATACCCGCCCCCATACGGTTGGCATGGTGCTCACTTGCAGCATTCAGCGCCGTCGCATGGCCCGCCGCCTCCCCCTCCACCACCAGCCCACGGCAGAGAGTATTGGAGTCGACACCATCCACCCCATGCACCTCCACCGCCACCACCGATGGCAGGCCGTTCTCCTTACCAAGCCTCTCACCTTTCTCAGTATCCGGGACAGCCCACTGCTTCCACGCCGCCGGTAGGTAGGATGCACTACCCACCCCCTCCCTATTACAAGGGCGCGCCACCGACCGCGTATCCTCCGACACCTCAACGAGGAGCACCCGGCTCGGACGCAGCTGGTGCTCACCCGACTTCACCTTCGGGATCTTGGGCTCATCGCCCCCCTCATGTCGTTGGGACGCCGCCGCATCCTTCCAGACCTGGGGCTACAACGAGTCCCGCAAGCACAACTAGGTCAAACGACTCCACGCCTAGGCTTTTGACGACCAGTGCCGTGAAGCCGCCATCGCCCTTGTCAGACCACGGGGAAGACGACATTTATGGGGATCATCACGCATCTCAAGGCATAACCAGGATGATAGGAGAAAGCAGCGCCTCCAGCCCCCCTCGTTCGGCTTCTGCAGCAGCGGCGGCGGCTCGAAAACTTCAGGTGCTGTCGGGAGCCGGTTTGTTGCACCCCCATGCAACTGGACAGCCGACATTGGCTCACAACAAGATTGCTACGCCGTCCAACCTCACAGCATCGGGTAAGCGACGAGCTTCGATGGGCAAGTGGACAGAGGAAGAAGATTCCTTGCTTCGCCAGGCTGTAGCAGAGTAAGTCCTGCGTATATTTCGCGCTTAGTAATGTTGTCTTTCGGCACAACCTCATCCTTTTCTTTCGTTCCCTCTCTTCTCTAAAAGATTCTCCGGTAGGAGTTGGAAGAAGATAGCCTCGCGCCTATGCGGCCGCACTGATGTGCAATGCCTGCATCGTTGGCAGAAGGTCTTAAAGCCAGGCCTGATCAAGGGCCCTTGGACTCCAGATGAAGACGCTACTGTCATTCGTTTGGTACAGATCCATGGCACAAAGAAGTGGAGCTTCATCGCTCGGCAGTTGAATGGAAGGCTTGGCAAACAGTGCCGAGAACGATGGTACAATCACCTCAATCCTGACATCAACAAGGGGGAGTGGACTGATGACGAAGATCGTATCCTCTTGGAGGCACACGAAGAGCTTGGCAACCGATGGGCAGAAATTGCCAAACGTCTTCCCGGTCGCACTGACAATGCGATCAAGAACCGTTGGAACTCGACACTCAAGAGGATCCTCTCCAGAGGCCCCCAAGAGACTCGAAAACGAAGATCGGACTCGGCTTCGTCAGGATCAGTCACAGCACAAGCGGACAACCATGTAAAAGCAACGAAGGAAAAGGATGCAGCGACAAAATATACAGGGGAAAAGCGAAGCAGAGAAGAAGACCAGGTTGCAGCCGAGGCTCTCAGTGGCTTGGCTGGTTCATCCAAAACGAAGAAGCTTCGCGTGCTCCCAACGAATGCAAGCAAGAAGTGCAGCTCGTCATCTCTCTCTGGCATCACGAGGAGCGCTTCTGATCTTAGAGGTGATGCAGACTTGTTGCTTGGGTTCAATCGTAGCTCTCCAACAGTGTCCACGGCGTCATCGTAAGTACATTGCTTGGGCATATCCCAGGATACGGGTGTTCGACACATTAAGATTCATAAAACAGGACAGGAGGATAATACCGAGAGGTGCGCACCACTTGCGCACCTACAGCGGTGTTGTTGTACACTGAAGAAGAAATACGTCTGGTAGCTTCTAATTTTACATTAACGATGAAAGAGATGCAATTCTTTTTTTAATATAGCTTAGCAACGGGCACTACAGGCATTTGTATCAATCAAGACACACCGGGACCCGTCTAGCTGGAGGAGCACCCGCATCAGATGATGGTGCACCGCTCGAGATGAAATGCATCGAAATTCTAGATTCTCACCTTTGCTATTGTTATTAGTGCTTGCGATTGCAAACGTCCACTGTAGCCATTTCCAAAGGCCGCACACAATATTGTAGACGTGTGGCAAAGGGAGACTTCTCGAGGGGAGCTGACCATGCTTGACCCTTGCGATAGCTACACAAGCTTTAGAACAGGCTACGTTTTCATGATAGTCTACACCAGTTAGTCTTTCGCAGTCCATTTCTTCTCAATTCACTCCCATGAACTCTTCTTCGGCTGATCGTTGCCACCATCGTCTGCAAATGGATTGTCGTCACCAACAGCCTCGTACGCCTGTTGTGCTTGGCCGCCCATTGGAGCTTCTGTCCGAACTGCCTCGGTTTCTTGCGTCGTAGAGCCCTTGACCCCTTCGTCCTGTTCGTAAGGATTAGTTCCTACGACTTCATCCGGAATGCCATCGTTGCTAGCCGCATTGATCCCCTCCTGTTCTTTCACCTCATTCCAACTATAATCGTCCGCCTGATCACCTGCAAGAGGGTACAGGACCGCTCGGAACGTAATCATCAGCATCCCACACAAGGACATGACAAGGAATGAAGAGAATGACCACACCAGCCCTTTGTACGTCTTGTCGCAAGTGGCGTCATCTGGGATTGCACGAAAGAGGCGTGAGGATTGCGGCATGTTCTCTCGACACAACGCAGATCCTTTCACTTACCGGCAACTTTCACGTAGATCTCATAGAATCGTTCACAAGCAAGCACTGCGACGGCAGCCTTTATCACGGTAACCATACTAACCGCCTCTTCCTTCATGACGCGAACTCCTTCTCGGACCCGCGTCAAATTGGCGCTTCCCACTACTCCTACTAATGCGTCCACTCCGACAGCATCGACCTCGGCGGTAAACTCGTCCAAGCGCTGTTCAACAATCCCGAGCTTGGCATCAAATTCCTCAAGAAACAGTAAGGGAAACTGTTCTCCGGGGGTATCGAACCGACATCCCTGAGAGTTTTGACCATGCTTGTCAGGTGTCTTGTATGGGCAACGGAAGGTAAAGTAAAAGTTCAGTTCATGTACTCACATTGATGACATACTCAACTGTTTCGTATTGTAGGCTATCGGCGGATATTCCTTTGTTGTCCATGATTTGAAGAAGTGTTCCTGCAGCGCTTTGATCCTGACCTCCGGCGCAAAAATCCCCATTCATAATCCCTACGATGAGTGAAAGACCAAGTAGAATTGTCAACACGATGAAGTCAGGAGCCAAACGCAGACCTTTCCACACATACCTCCGACGGCAAAGGCTCCGGTGAAGACTATCAGTAGAATGATCAAAATGATGTAGAAAGGAACAAAACAAAACGCTGTGCACCAGTTCTTGCCGCTATTGTTGACACCCAATGCAGTCAGGACCATGAGCACCATCATGAAGGCGGGAACGACAGTATAGGGGATTCCATAGCCCAACTGCAGAGCCCTGAGCTCTACTTCATCCAACCCATCGCTCAAATTGCTGCATGTTTTTTCGCCCTCTCCTATGACACCGCTAAGCTCTGTGGACTGGCTTTGAATCATATCTTCCAAGGCATAGAGCTGATCCACTACTTCCACTGCACGTTCCTGAAAATTGATGTTGTTGATAACGTACTTCGTGGAGACCTTTTGAGCCGTGGACAAAGACGTATTAGCAACGGTTGACAAGTTGTCGGATAGATCTCCAGTATCAAACGCATTCTGCAGAGCATTCACGGCAGCATCTCGCGCTTCTACGGCGGCTTTGGCAGTGTCGAGGAACTGATTGAGCAGGTCGCCAGAATCCACAAAGAGATCGCGTCCAAGCTTGGGGAAGAAGCAAAAGAGAAAATTAGTTTGTGAATGAGAGTGCCAAAGCAGGATATGCAAAAAAGCTTATTAGAACGAGTTTTGACGTACTCCAGCACCTGAGGATAGTTCAGTGGTTGTCTCGTCCAGATTTCCAATACCCAAAAAGATCAATAGGAAAGTAAAAGTGATAAGGATCATTCCAGAGACACCGAAGGTGGCCCTGCCCCGCATGACTCTGGGGTTTTCAACCCGCACATTTCCGTCGAGGCTGGCATCGTAAGGTGCGCCTTTTTCCAAGAAAAGAAAAATACCAATACAAAATACAAATAGCCCAGATCAGGATACACTTCAACAATAAAGGGAAGAACCAGAACACTGTGTAATTTTTCGTACCACTCAAAAATCCAACTCTTTGCTTGCCCATGCACATCAGGAAACAGAGACCGATAGCCCAGGTCAGGAAGATGCACTCCAGAATCAGAGCAACGACCAGGACACCATTGATGTAGTCTGCACGCTTATCGTCATTGAAGAGGTCAGCAAAGTTGTTGGTTCGGCCCAGTCTATAGGAGTTTGAGGCGAGACAAAATAAATGAAGCTTTGCTGTCAGTCGATCCGTTGCACGACTACATACAGGATTGGTCGAGTTGAACCTCGTGACCTGATGGCAGAGCTCACCTTGGCGCATTTCGGAATGCATCGAGAGCCTAGACAAAGTGCAAGGGGCAAGCAACGAACTCCAGCCGGTGAGAATCCTTTCAAATCAAATCGAATCCCTGAGAAGATTAACAGCTCTTGGCAACGCGTTCGATTGATTGATTGATTGTTTTAGCGACATCATGCAGCAAACACAATACTTACAAGGGATCGGTGCGCCTGGTCACCATAAGATGATAATATTTCGTACATCGTTGCGAAAGCTCTTCAGGCTTTTGACTTGTGGACGCAGAGAGTGTGACAGTGCCGTATTACCGGTATCCTGTTGCTTGCTTCTCACTTCCCATTGACCACCAGTGTCGTGTCCATTGCCGGTTTCGGCCAGGAAAATGGCGGGAGCAAGCAAGCCAAACGTGTATGAATGATCATACAAGCAAGCCAAACGTGGGAAGGAGCAACTTTTTTGGCTCGAAGCTGAGGCCACATTTCGCTGTGTGCACTTGACGTCCTTCAACACTTGGTTCCTGCCTTGGGCTACTAGTAATGGCTGATGTGCACGCTGCACCAGAGCTGGTAGCACATTGAATTGATGGTTGCGCAGCTGGAGACATTGAACGTCCATTAACTGCTGGCACGATACCATGCAGTCGTTGTGTAACAGCACTGGAGGAGAGGAGGAAACTGCTTTCAACTTTTTAGCCTTCTTTCTATTTCTATCTTTATATTATCTTGCCTGTGCGGACGAAAGTACAATAGCTAGCAATCCCAGAGAATGGGCCCAACTCCTAAACCCAAATGATGCAATCAAATTCTGCTCCAGGCGGCTGAGGTATCACCACTATCCCTGTCCCAGATGGGTCTGGATCTTCATCAAAGCCCACACCCTTTACAATCACTGGAACTGCATATTCGGGCGATGGTTCTGGATCACCATCTTCCCCTCGTTCTGTCTCTCCCTGGTCCTCATTAGTTGACCCCTCTGGTTCGTCTCCCTCTGGTTCATCCATGAATTCATCCGCGCTTGGTTCAGCCCCCGTTCCGGTGCCCTCAGAATCCTTACTGTCGTCTTCTTCGCCCTTATCCTTTGCTGAGTTTTCAAGCTCATCACTACCAACGACAGGAAGATGCGACGAAACCGGGAATAGGACGGCTCGGAAGGTCAGCATGAGACAGGCAAAAAACGTCATTGCAAGGAACGAAAAAAATGTCCACAGAACTCCTGTATAGTCGCAAATGGCCTCTCCAATTGCTATGTCGTAGATTTCCCTCAGCCGTTCACATCCAAGGTCTGCCAAAGCATATCCCACTGTCTCAATGCTCTCAGCCACTCTCTCTTCAAACGTTGCCAGCTCCTCTTGCATCGATGCCACGTCGAACTTCAAATCTTGAGAAAGTTTCTCCACCCCAAGAGTTTCAATCTCCTCTGACAGTGTTGCGACGTTCTCCACCGCTACGCGTATTTTCGTCTCAAATGCTTCCATGAAATCGAGCGGATAGGCAATGGGTTCGGTAGGAGGTACACAATTCTACAGAGGCAAACAGGAATAACCGGTTGTTGTCAGAGTGTGTCAAGTGTGAACGGTCATTTCCATTCCAAGCAAGCAACCTTTCCTCACTCTCCTTACCCGTAAAACATATGTAGTTGATCTGAATGCAAAGGAATCTCTATCAGAACCAGATTGAGTCAGGATCTCCAATAGTGTCGAGTCATGTGTGTTGTCAAATCCGGAATGACAGAAATCTGCATTAAGGATTCCACTGATAGCAGCCAGTGCTGTCATTATGAGTAAGAACAGGATCAATGCAACAAATAGGGGTATCAAGAAAAACGTAAAGCACTGCAAGCAGCTGTTTTTGACTCCCGACGCAACTGCAATCATAATGAGAAGGAGGACAAAGGGTAGCAGAATCAAACCAACCCCCATGGAGATTTGGAGAGTCATCAAGTCAACGTCGTCCAGCGAATCAGAAAGCGTACGAAATCTCTCTTCACCAGCTTCGAGAGTGTCGATCAAATCGCTTCCCTCCTTTTGTGCTGTTTCGTTGATCGCTTCCAGACTGTCCAGAACTCTTCGCACTTTGTTTTGAACAGCGAAATTGAGATGATTTGGGGATGATTCGGTGGCATTTGTGGCATTGGTCGTTGCAGTCGAGTTTAATAAAAGGGGGTCCACAATTTCAGCCGCCGGAGCAATTGTTTTCCCCGTCCTGAAAGCAAGTTTTAAGCTTTCGACCGCCACATCTCGGGTTGCCAAAATTCGCCTACTGCCTGCGACGAAGGCGCCTGTCGCGGTCTCTCCATCCCTTAGAATATCTGCTCCAAGCTGACACAAGAAGAAACACGTGAGTGATCCCAGTACCAAATAACAGGGAACGGTATATACGTCTGTACAAAACGTACATCAGCCCCATCAGACAGGTCACTAGACATATTTTCCAACCCTGGAAGACCAAGGAAGACCATGAGCATTGTGAATGTAATCATTCCAATGGCACTAAGCCCAAACACTACTCTTCCTCGTGTGGGTCGTCTATTCACGTCTCCTGTGGGAGTGGTTGCATCATACTGTGCGCCAGAGAGGAATCCTGTAGTACAAACACAAAGATGTTGAATGAGTCAGCGAGCGGCTCTAGCTAGAGACATTGACCATAATTTTTCAATCGTTCAACATACCAACTCGACTCTTTCCGCCACAGCATTTCAGCATCAAGAGGAATAGCAACCAGCAGAGAAAGATGCACGCCAAGATCAGAGCGACAGTGCTGATCCCGATCAAATAATCGTCTCTCCTAGCATCATTGAAGAGGTGCGAAAACTTGTTGGAGTGTCCGAATCTGGGACTGTCGATGAAGGTCTGCTCGAGAAACTAATGGTGGGAAAAGACGACAGTGAGCGAAATGGCGACAAAATGGCAACATCATGATAAAAGAGCTCGATGGGGGACACCTACCAAGGATCGATGAAATGATGGATCAGTGTGCATGTTGGCCATTGTCATGATTATTATAGCTAGCTTGCATGGTTATTGTAAGCCTCGATTGCACGCTGATAGCTGGCAACTTTGAAGCCCTCCTCCATGGCAACTCTGTTCCCCACGACCGTTCAAGCACATACAACACAGCGTTCGTATGACCCGCGACTGTAGTTGATGTCCAGCCAGTACACATTATGATTTAAGGGAAAGAAGAAAGGGAGAACCGAACACGAGGCGGGCTGAATCACTAATCACAAGGATGCCGAACCCTGGAGACGGAAACAGGCAACTACCGGTAGTCTAGAGCTTACAATCCTACAATCCATCAACAGTAATCGAGATGATAGGCCATCTTCGACTTCGAAGCTCTTAGGCACTACTCAGTAATCTGCAGTAGGAGCTTTGGCCGTAGATTGACAATGTAGAGACTCTCCCTGTTGGTTGCAATGACCACCCACTCTTGAGTTGGGTCCAATGCCACTAACTTTGCTAAACCCCTTCTTTTGGGGAGAGGCAGAAGGGTGGTAGTATCAGCCGTTCTAGTATTGTTCGGCTGATGTACTATTGGCATCTGTCCGTTCCCAGGTATCTTAGGCAGCATCAAAAGCAACTGGTTGGAATTGTTGACATCCCGTGAAAGACTCGGCTGTTCATCGAGAACTCGTTTATCGTGATGCGGAAGAATGCGCGTGACAGGTGCCACATTTTGCCAACAAAGAAACGATGCTCCTGCATCAGCCGCCACTGGTTCTGTTGGTAAAGACCATTCCTTCTTGGCCGTCGTAACAATGCCACCAGACGCAAGCTTGGTGTGAACAGGAGCCGTTTGATGCAAAATTCGAGGAGCTTGCCGTCGAACCTTGTACTGCTGCCACTGACCTGAGGGTGAAGCTACTAACGTCACAGACAAGCACCAACCGCATCGAGTGATCCATTGAATGCGGAACCTGCCACAGAGCTGTTCGTACGAATTGGAGGATTGTCGTTTGCTCTTTGTGTCGTTTCGATTTGCTTCATTGCCACTTTCATCCACAAATTGTAGGTGATGTGAGAGTGGTTCCACCCGAATGCTATGGATTCCCATAATGGAAGGGTCTTGAGTGTGCTCAGGTGGAATCAATTGCTGACCAGCACTGCTACTGAGCGAGGAGTGCGACAGCCAGAATGCCACAACCGTAGGTGTGGAGCGCTTTGTAGCGGTCGTCAACGAGAAGGCACTGCTAGCACCAGCTTGTACCACTCGTTTCCACTGGATCAACGCGAAGTGACCATGAGAAGATCCGGCAATTATGTGCTCCTTACCAATGGCTTCCATGGTGACGACGGAAGCTCGATTGAGCAGCGAAGGCTTTTTGAATGGGAATGCATATTGCCATTTGAGTTTTGGTGCGACGCTTGTTGGATCCCGTTTGGGGTAATAGCGCCAACAATCCAGGGTTGCCCCGAATGCTAGAAGGATCACATCAGTTTCCACAAAGAGACTAGCGGATGCTGTTGCATGTTGGGTTTGTATGGGTTTGAATTCCCAATACGAATGCCGGGGTGGACTGTGAATCCGATTGGTTGGAGCACTGGCCAATGCGGCTTCGATGTGGGAGACATTGAAGCAGAACACAACCGAGCCACAACGGCTGGGAACAGCCAGTTGATCGGGATTGTGAGGATTCCATTTGATCCATGGAATCTTCTTGGAGGAGGCAGCAGTTGTCGAATCACCAACCGCGGGAATCCGAAACTGCAAGAGGGGTGGAACATCTAGACGAAACTTGGCTTTGTCGTTGTTGGCAAGAGCTCTCGCACGGGCGTTTCGGGCTCGCAGGTCGGCGGCCACCACCGAGTCCCAATCAAAAATTTCGATCCATCCTTGTTTGGTGATATTGCAAGTCTGGGCGACTGCTAACAAGACCCCCATGGAATCCCAAGCCATACATTCAATGTTCTTGGTTTGGGTGCTGTCGACATCGTTACCTAACCCAATCCAAGAGACATGCTTTGCCGTTAGGGCTGGCTTTTGCCTATCCACTTGCAATGACTGGGACAAACGGTGCCCATCATGAATAGTTCTTCCACGGCTTCCCAGTACGGAACGATCGACCAACTGGTGCACCAAATTATGGCTCCTTCGGAGTGTGGGCTGAAAGTCTTGGTCTGGTGGATTGCTACCTGTCTCCTTTGTTTCTTCTGTTAGAAGAGCCTCTTGTTTGATTTCTTTCACACTGGCATTGTCCAAAGTACTAGTACTGACCACTTCAGCACTTTTAGTTTCCTCGCAGACAGTATTGTTCTCCTTTTTAGCAGCCTCCATCTTGCGCGATTTGGATGTGTGCTTTTTTACATCTTTTAAAGTGAGGTCAGTTTGACTGCGCTTCTTGGTATTTCGGTCTAGAAACTGCAAAGCAGTGTCCATACTGGAGGTTTTTGTAGCAGGGCGTGTCTTGCTTGGCTTGTTAGAGGCGACTGTGCTGCCAATTTTCTTGGACCTCTGAGGTTTCACAGTGGGTGCACTTGTAACTCTACTACTAGAGGTTGATGAAGTCTTGGCATGATGGGTTTTGGGGCGTTTCAACAACAATGACGCCAAGGGCACATCGTCCTCGGTTTCTTCATTTTTCTTGGGCATTGACTTTTCTTTTCCGAGAGCCACTCTTTCCTTGTCACCATTTTGTCCTTTGCGTTTGGATTTCACAGGCTGGCCTTTAATACTAGTAGCACCGGCACTGATAGAAGCACTGGTACTAGTACTCGTCATTGGTTTTGATTGACGCTTTTCTTCCGATGAGAACCTTGCCTCTGTCTCTTCCTTTTGACGAAGGGCCTGGCGGCGAAAACAGGATAACAGATCGCTTTGCCCTTTAACAGGGCGGGGCTTTGTTGATCCCTTTGGTTTACCCATGATACTATACTATACGATACTAGTACACAAGAGTGGAAGAAGTCAAGAGCAAGCAACTTGTGATGTTGATGCTGGAGGAGCCCAGGGTGGGCGTAGTCCATTGTGAGTTAAATCTACAAGTGACGATGTACCATAAATCCATTTCTGCCTATATAATTGCCTTGGTAATAAGATAACCACGCTGGACCCCCAGCGGGCATGCCACAACTTACCGTACCTGGTACCGGTACCGGTACCCCAAAGCTACCGGCACTGCGGTCTCTTGAACTCAGGCAGCCCTTGGGTGTGAGGAACCCATCTTTAGAGGAGCCCCTCCCACCCAGGATTCATCATTCATCATGATGAACTACATGTACCGTATTGACAGTATACAGTATAATTCTTCGGATCTAATCACTATGATGGTGTGAGACCAGGACATCCATTGTGAGCAGCACTCGTCCCTGCCAAAATGACAGCTTAGGGGATTTGTGAACGACTGGAGGGAGAAGAGGAAGCGGTTTTAGGGCAAATTCATTCCATCGATTGCCAGCCAGTATTGCCACTTCCTGCTCTCGAGCTTCGAAAACCCTCCATTGACCAGCGAGAATAGATGAGAATCTTTCGTCTTTTCCGCCATCCTTGTCCTGGGGCATTTGTTCTTTCAAGACTTTCCGGGCTCCATCACTCAAATTCTCGAAATCCTTTGTGCTGAGCTCAAGTCCATTCCTCCCTATTTCGTCGTCGCCTCTACTAGCGATGTAAACACAGCCTGGACCCACAAGACTCTGAATCCAACGAACAGGAACGTGGTCCACATGCCAACGAGGGCATTTGGTGCCCAAAGAACCCCTTGAAGCCACAATCCTTGCTTTAAATCCCTGGATGAAGTCTGGTCGATCACGTCCCGAATCATCAACTCGTAGGTGCTCCACACAAATAGATTGAAACTCCTTCATGCAACTAGTCAATTGTGCTTCCAGAAAAGTTTGAGCATGACATGGCTCAATTTCAAGTTGTTGAAGCATGGACTCAGCGATAACAGTCAAGTCATCCTCCTTGTTCCATTCTATTGTAACATCTCTGCCTCGTCCAGCGCTTTCTTCCCACGGTCTCAACTGAGGTGGTGGAACTAATTGATTCCAGCCATTCTCTTCGTCGAGGCAAGGCAGATGGAACACTGTAACTGGCTGTGTTATGACAGCATAATCCCTTTTATCTCGGGTGGTTCTAGAATCTGTAGCCAAACTTGAAGCGACAGGGAAGAACCGTGGGATCTGTTGTACGCCGGTTCCTGTTGTCCACGCTTTTTCTCTTGCCGCTCTCGGAAATACAAAGCCAGCTTCGGAACAGACGAGTACAAAGTGTAGCAGCAAATACAGCGCCACAGATCGTGGGCAGCCTCCTCCAAGGGCGACAGTCATTGCAACACGAAAGGTTTGAAGTAACTTTGCATCGACAGTGGTTATGGATGTGGTGTATTGAGTATTGAATTCAGCTCGGGCGGTGGCATCATTGTTCGCTTCCCTCCTTCGTAAAATGGCAAAATTATTGGAATGAGTCAGACAAAACGAAGAAAAATTGTATTAATTAGGTCTCCTCGAGACGACGCTCCTTTGGTTACCCCCTCATTGCACACCAAAATCGATTTGCCGGCGTTTACTGTGTAAAATAGAGTAGCCGCACTTCAGTTGCAGAATCAACGGTCATGTGTATCGTTAAGTAAAAGGTTCTCTTTCGAAAGATTTAGATCGATTCGTGGATAAAACAACCTTTGAAGTTACTAAGGTTAAAGTTAAACAGTACCTCTGCATCCTGCTGTTCACTGCTTCGTCGCAAGTCCATTATTGAAGGATTGAAGGTGCAGCACTGACTTCTCTCCCTCATTGTATTCCTATGGTAAACAGGAGGTAAATCCAAGCTTGGCCGACAACAGTGCTTTATCCAATCGGCCGATCGATCGAATCGATTCGAGGTAAGCCTATTATCAAGAGTGTTAATTGAAGGTACAGCGCTGACTTCTCTCCCTCATTGGATTTCTATGGTATTCAGGAGAGAATTCCAAGCTTGACCGTCAACAGGTGAGTTGTTTTAATTATTCGAATCGATCGATCGATCGCACCTCTGTATCCAAGCCTCACTCAAGCCGGTCGTCTCCGGTGCAGAAGCGAAAGCCATCCCTCATTGAATCCTATGGACCATGGGATGGCAGTCAGTTCTCGGCCCATGACGACCAAGTTGGTGCAATTTGAAAAGCAAGAGTAAGTCTCCGGTCGTCTGCAGTTGAGCACAGAAAACAAAACTCATATCTATTTGTTGTTTTCTCTGCTGCACTGCCAACGGCCGGCGAACTACCATTGTCGAGTCCTTTTCGATCGACCGCTCCGGATAACAAGACGAGCGCAGACAAGCTGCGCTCGCCCAGAACATTAAGATGAGAGGCTACCGCTATGGAGGAGGAGGCTCTGTTAACTCCAGCCCTACCAACAGCCTGAACAGAGGAGCCTATCATCGTCGAGTCATTGAAAGGCAACAGCCACCGGAAGAGGCAACAACACACAAGAGAGTGGATCCTCCTACCGGATTCATCCCTTCTTATTATTTCCTACTGTTTTGGTGGTGATTCCTGTGTCAGGACCCATTTTCCTGTATGCGCAAGTCAAGTACTGTTGCCACTAGCTATACGATAGCTGGCTACGATGGCTGGATTGACAATGTTCGGTTGTGCATGTATTCGTCATAAGGATCCCAATGCAAGGTACCGGTAACGGAGTGTCGCCAGTAAAGTGGAACCTGAGTGTGTTCGGTACTGTTGCCACTGTCACGGATCAATGTAACTCTACGGTAACTGGCTACA
>CAICTM010001230.1:0-33527 GCA_903772945.1 Seminavis robusta | reverse complement strand
TTGTTTTGACGGGATACAGTCAACGCATTACATGCACATGAAAGTACCTCGCTTTTCACACAAGGTTCGCATGAATGAGCAGTTGTATGACAGGGCGTTTCGGGGCGAAGCAAAAAGAAAGGATGCCGCGACGGGCGACCGTATCTCGTTTTATAATTTTCATAAATCACACGCAACTCAGCGACGCAAACAGCACTTTCGCCAAACTACCCGAAAAACGACTCGGTAATCCTCAACCTTATTATCTGGAAACGGAGACAACGCCATGCGGAAGTATTTTCTCTATGACGGACACACGACTCGGATACCAATCCACGGTTCGTGTATTTGGGATGTGTTGACTCAAATCAGATGGTTATTCCGATCATCATTCAGATGGCCAGGAGTACGAGAACGAGGACACATGGTCGTCTAGATGATGCAACTACAAAGGGTTAGGAATTTAGGTCGAAGAAGACTGAATGACAAGGAGCGAAGGGATCGGAGCAAATGAATGACGGATGATGGTCCATAGTTTAAGTAAAGTGTGAAAGCCCTCCATGGGCACAACCATGCACTTCAGGAAGATAGATCGACGAGTCTATCTGTAGATGAAACTGTCGAGAAGCAGAGGATCGAAGATCCTGGTATATGTATCATATCGGAGCTCAGTTGTAGTACCTCACAATCTGAACGAGAGAGAAAGAGAAAACGAACGAATAGCCAGTCTACTAGACAGTAGAGCTGGAAAGGATATTGATTAAATTAAGAAATGTGCGTTCAAGTTCACACTTTTTCAACACGTTTTAAGAACGATAGCTATCAGGAAAAGAGTGAGCTTGAATCCAGGTGTCAAACAGAAAGGAGAAGAATATGAGAAGTAAAGTAAAGATGTCACGGAGGTAGAGTTAACATCGTCGAGCAAGTATCACATCTTCGATAGGAAAGATGAGAAGTTCAGTTTCCATACTAGTCAAATACGTAGACTTCTACAGAGGCCTCTAAGTATTGCACGCCGGGTATAATTCAAACCTCCGCCCCCAACTGTACCCTTACCCCTAAAGCAAGTCGTCTCCGGGAGACGAAATTAATGCTACTGTATCAGGCTTGCGAGTGGCTATGGCTAGCTAGATGACCCTGAACTTTTATTAATTATATAAAGGGGGGTTTAGGGCATTCTCTAGTAGATTCGTTCGTCCTAAGTTTCGTTCTAAGTTTATTTTAGAACAAAGATTTAGAACAAAAGCAATCTCTAAAGTCAAATTCGTCCTAAAAATAGGACAAAATTTAGGACGATTCTTTTTTTCTCGTTCTATTCTTCAAAGATAGGACGGAAAAATTTAACTCGTCCTACCACTCGTTCTAAAAAAGCCTCTAAGTCCTCGAGTCTCCTTTGATGACATCACCTGCCATCGAGCTAACAAGATTGAGTTAACAAGACTGAGTCTCAACTCGCACCGCTGCGGCTACTAGAGCTAGTAGTATTAGATAACAAACAACAGCATTAGCCACCACACCTACCGGTATTAATATATATGTAGACCACAGAGGTGCTTTGTGGGAAGCTTCTAGCCACACTAGCAGGACCACTTTAATAGGCTGAAAGGGGAGAGGTGCAAACCTCACTAGCTAGTTTAGAACGAGCTTTTAGGACCAGTTTATAGAGAATGAACTCGTCTCGTCCTAAAACTTGTCTTATCTAAGTCCAGTTTTAGAACGATTTTTTAGAGATTGCCAATTCGTCCTAAGAAAAGGACCAGAAAATAGGACGAGCAGTTAGGACGAGAAAATAGGACGAGAATGAGTAGAGAATGCCCTTAGAGTAGGGAAATTATCTACGGAAGCCAGCCGGGGCCAGGCTTAAAAGCAAAGAACAGTCGAAATTCGGGACTGGGTTCTGTGGGATCAGGGGCAAGAAAGTGAGGACCATTAATTAAGATTGTTGGGTGCTAGAGGAATGGTACAGTATCAGGAATACGGTCGGTATCTCTTCAACCCAACCCTTTATACATGCAGTGTAACCCGTGTGATTGCATACAGTATGGGCGATAATGGATCTTTCTATTGCCGCACCGGCTGGTTTTGGCACCCAGCAAGATGTTGAATGATGGCAGAGCAAAGTTCTCAGGGAGACCAATCCAGATTGAACTTTTTCATTTGCAGCCGAAGGATCTAGCTTGGGCTGATCAGGAAGGGCTTGGCAAGGGCTAAGTAGTTGGTGCTCCCGGGGTGCGCAGCTGGGTGCGTCCCTGGCTGCAATCCCTCATTATTAATAAGCCCCCTGTGCAAGTCTTGCACGAAGGAGAAAGAACATGAAATGTTGATTTACAGCAGATTATTGGCAAAGTAAGTAGATTAATGACAGATATAGGCTGATGACATGATGAGCACTGGCAGTTGGTGTCAGTCAAGCACAAGGTAGTAGGAGTGTTCGACTTTGCTCGCCCGAGCTGGAACAAAACACACAGTCATTCAATGGGGCGGCAACGAGAATGTAGACCGGATAGATGCATCATGTAGCACAAATAGATGGATTCATGGTGAGGAAATAAAAGGAGCAATCCAGGTCATCCCTCGATGCAATTAGCGTATCGACCCACAGTTCCCGCGAGGGCAAGCTGTCATGTTGTTGAAACAAGTCTTGTCTTCCCGCTCGGTTGAGTTTGAGGTACAATTGGATTTCTGCGTTGACATCTCCCCGTGTTTTCAGTTCCTGCAAGGTCATGTTGCCGTGTTCCAACATTTGAATCAGGGCACGTTGGCATCGTGGACTGATACCACTACTGGCGTTAGCGTTGTTCTCGGTATTGAGCAACGACAAGATTTGTAGCTGCTGATTGCGTTTCAGTGCTTGGACCAATGCCATGCAATCGGCATCTTCGAGTTGATCCACAAAGGAAAGCGTCAATGTTCGGATATTGGGGCAACTCGAAAGCATTTTGGCCACTGGCTCAAAGCCGTCGCTGGTGTTTCCCAGACCAAATTCTGTCAAATGTGGCAGAGTCATGAGGGGTGTAAACATGGCGACATGATTGTGATTCAAATGGAATCCTGCCACTTTGAAACTTTTCAATTGAGTGCATTCCTCCAGAATGACTTGGGTCAATTCTGTCAAGGGCTTTTGGACACTTGGGACAATTATTTCATTGCCCCACAATTCCAAGCACTCGATCTGATGGGCTCGTCGTACAGCCGCCACAATGGCTTGGACGGGTGCCAGACGTCTGGGTTGTCCGAGATTATTTTGTCGAATGACGAGTCGTTTCAGTTTGGGAAGACATCCAATGGCGATCATGAGACATTTGAGGTGGTCCTTTTTCCAAATGGTAGTTTCCGACAGGGATAAATCTACCGTGACGGTATCGACTGTAGTATTGAAACGTAAGACTTCCAACCATTGGGCCACACTAAAGCTAAAGAGACTTTCTCTCCAGTGAGCTAGCTGCTGCGAAAAATCCTTTTCCATGCGATTTAGATTGAGTGAGAGAGTTCGAAATTGCTCATCATTCTCACCCAACATGCGAAGCTGGGCATCGAGGAACCCATAGTCGGTGTCGATCATCTTTTTGGAACGGGTGAGAAAGCCTTGAAAACAGCGTCAAAAGAAAAACGAACCCAAGCCTCTACTCTCTCGAACTCGCAACAGGAAGAAACCTTGAAAGTCTTTCAATTCCTCTTACTACTGGTACAGTACAGTACATATGAGATGAATGAATGAATCAGGCCAGGTAATGATCTTCAAGTTCGAAAGAAGAACAGAATAATGAGAAAGAGAGAGAGAGCCGAATTCTCAAAAAGAGGTGTCAGGTTTCGGGCGACGTGAGAGTATCCACGGATGAGGCTATTTTAGCCCGTTAAGCTGTGTTTACATAAAAACAATTTGTGAAGTGGGTTAATCTCGCCTTGTTCCCAATTCCGGAAATTGGGAAGGTTGCACCAAAACTTGAGCGATATTACCGGTACACCCAAGATGGTGGTCTGTAGCGGCCACCCCTCATCTCGGTCTCCATTGATACGGTAATAGCTCTGTTATTATCTCTTAAAACAATCAACCACCATGGTGCTGGTGACAATCCACGTCCGTCCTCGCGATGGGTACAGCTACCCTAACCGGATCAAAACCATTACAGTGGACAGTTCCTATCGTCTCGAGCAAGTGATCTCTGATTTGAAGTTGGATACCAAGAAGGGAATCCATCTATTTTCTCGTCAAGGAGCTCACGAATTGGCGCTCAATACATCCTTGGCCACCAACAATGTCCAAAGTGGAGATATTATAGAGACTTGTTCCTCTCCTCTACTGGCGTCTGTCTTGTCGGCTGCGTTGACTGATTTGAACACGGTGCAATCATCTCTCTTGGAAGAGGAACGAACCCGAGAACGTATCGAGCCCCTCTTGGATCTGAATAGCAGTCGAACGCTGGACCCTTGGACGAATCGATGGAATCAGGATAGCATGAAATCGAGAATTGTCTTTATGGCTCTCGCCAAGAAGGTTATTCAGCGTCAAGATCGATTTGCCAATGTGATTGTTCCACAGTGTACCACCTTGCACGAACTGTACGCATTCTGGACCAAATTCATGGAAGAACAAAAACAAGACCAACAACCGAGACGATCTCATCATAATAGCATGGCACACCTCTTCAAACCAAGTACAGCTAGGGATGCAAGACCAACCACCTGTTGGCAGTTGCTGCAGTTCAAACTGGACAAATTATTGAATCAAATGGGTACTCCTACTATGCATAGCGACAACCAGAACAACAATCCCATTGCATCCTGTCCTATTGAAGCCTTTTTGGCTGCCGAAACGGCACGTCATGAGCAACGAACCGGAGTTTCTACGCCAAGCACTACCAGCAGGGCCTCCCGAAGAAAGGCACCACCATCCAGCGAACGACCAAACAAGCGGCGGCGATTGGCCATTGAATCACCATCGGGGCGACTCAAAGATCAGGATTGGAAGTGTTCTACATGTACCACAGCTCCGGCAGACTGTCTGTGTCTGACAGAGGGATGTCCCTTTGTCAAGATACTCTCCTGTCTCGGATGCTTCTCGGCCAATCATCCACCCTTGCAACGCAATCACCAATGTGTCCCATTTACCGATGCTCGCGCCAAGGCAATCTTGAAAGAGATGCATCGACAGGGGAAACAAGATATATACTGTCCACAATACGCTTCAGGACCCTTTGCAATCCTATGTACATTATATAGACAAATGCAAAAGGGTCAGTTGTCACTCGATGAATCACGCCTCAAAGAATTGGCACAACCCATTTGTCGATCCAATTTCTACGATCATCAGGCACGAGGGAGAAACGCATTTGCCTGTATTGAATCGCTCATGGAGCGAGACATGGTGAGAATGGAACGGCTCCCTGGAAGAAGAGCCAACCAAGAGGGTATTTACAGTCTCTTACCAACCGGAGAGGCATTGGGTAAATACTGCGACGTGTTTCAAAAACAGGTCTTAGCGACAGTTGGTGAGAACATTCCAAAAGGACAACACAACAATCCGATTACAATTGTGGTAGACACGCGAGAGGATCAGACATATGCCAATCGATTCATCCAGCGTTGTCAAGTCGAACGCGTTCCCTGTGAGCAGAGGGAATTGCCGGCAGGAGATTATCTCTTCCTGGTCGACGACAAAGTTTGCCCGGTGGTCATTGAACGAAAGACTTGGTCCGATCTGGCAGACTCGGTATTGGGCAAAGGCCGGCAGCAGCGACGCTTGGATTGCGTCAAGATTGGATCGTCGTCGTCAAAGTGCGAGAATGGACGATGCCAACTGTGCAAAATGAAAGCCAGTGGATGCACCAAGGTCATGTTTCTGATTGAAGGTGCGAGATGCGACAACCGCGATGATGCGCCCAATAAATGTACGCCCGAAAGGCGTTGTCAATTTTGCAGAGAAATCCAAGATCGACACGGCAGAGATATTGTGCACGAGCGCTTGGAAGAAGTTTTGTTCCGGTTGCAAGTGGAACACGGGTGTTTCATACACTACACTCGGTCATACAATGAAACCATCGATACCATGTTGATAATTCGAGACGTCCTCGGTTCGAGCATCGTGTCGACCGAGATCAACGAAGACGACGACGTTGCTCGGGCGATTTCTCTTTCACTTGGAAAAGCGCCATCAGCTCACAAGTCAACCCCTTCCGTAGGCTCGCTTTCTCTTACTTTTGATGAATTTTCCAAAAATGCAAGGCGCAAGGGTGAAAATACAGCCACCCAATTGACTGCCCCTGTTCTCGTGGAGTGGGACGACCATTTGTTCATCAGAGGGATCATTGAAGGGTCGATCGAAGAATCAATTGGCAACCTTACCAGTTCGAGCCGAAGCAACGAGGCAAGCCATTCTGCGCATGTTGTTGATCTAGAGAAGTCTTTTCAAGAAGCGGCCTCATCTGCCACCACAAAAGACGAAGCCAGCGACTCGGGGGCTTCAGTCATGGTATTGGATGGTGTGGATGCACTCCGGACTGAGACGAAGAACAACGCCAAGAAAGGGTCACCACCCAATGACGCGATAATCAACATAGACAGTGACGATGATGATGACCTCAACGCCTCTGTCGAAGTCGTCGATCACAATCCGTTCCTACCGAAAACGGAGGTGCTATCTGACGACGAAGTGGAAGTCGTCGAAACAAAGCCTCCAGCAAAGAGAAAGAACGAACCTCACATCACTTCGAACAACAAGAATGTGGATCCTGCGCCCGCCTTGTTGCTGATCAATGGATTGTATCACTATGATGCAGAATTCTACAAGGACGTATCAGCGATTTGGAAGGCCTTATACCACCGACAGAGAGCTGCAGATTCTACAGACAACGAATTTCGATCACAGTGTGCGGTTGAAATGCAAAAGCTGCAGTCCGCCGAGTCGCCTCTCGCGGGCCGAAGCTCGATTCTTTTCTGGTTACTTGATATCCAAATCAGGAGGGGTGTCTTTGTACAGGTGGCACGAGAGAGTAGTCAAAGGCAACGTTTAAGCTCGCTGCTGCAAAGTGCCGCTGGCGAACTTCCCTTGCTGGCTGTGGCGGCGCCTCCCGTCAAAACACCCGTAGAGGACAGGTCGAGCGGGCGTAGGCGTGGAGCTTCGTCCTCCGCCTCAAAGAAGGCTACCGGTACGCCTTCAACTCCTATCCGAAGAAATTCAGCTTCATCGCCCAAAGAAGCAGAACACGTCTGTACAATTTGCAAAAGTGCACTGGGAAAGTTGAACGTGGTAGTCACTCCGTGCATGCATCCCTTCCATGAAAATTGTCTGGCAGCGTGGCTCAGCAGCAAGTCAGGTAGCCGTCTATGTCGATGTCCGATGTGCAACTATGATCTGACAACCTACAAGAAGGAGAAGGCAAAGACGAAAGTGCAAACGAGCGCCAAGAAACATAGTGAACGTCCGCCACGTCCACGCGGCAACACAGAAGCGGACAGGGTTAGAGAGGCTCGATTGGCAAGGTTTGACAACATGCTATCGATCCCTGAACCTGCAGCTAGAGTTGACGCCATGGGAATGGGTACGCCAGTCCAGGCAAACCGCAATGGGTGGAGTTGCGATAAATGTACCTTCCAGAATGGTTTGCATGCTAACCAGTGCCAGGCATGTGGCTCAGCGCGTGCAAAAGAAATGTGGAGTTGCCATCAATGCACTTACGTGAATGATCCTGAGGCTTCAGAGTGCGGAATGTGTAACGAACATAGACAAACAGGCACTCCCGGTAGGAATGATAGCGGTAGTTTTGCGTTGGACTTTGACTACGGATCGGGACCCTCATGCACTCCCACGCTGTCGCGAGCACGAGTCGACATTCCCACTGCAAGTGCTAAGGCTCCATCAACTGACAGTACAAAGAAACGAATAAGGTGTGGCGCCTGCGGCCAAAATGGGCACAATCGAGCGTCAGCTACAGAGTATAACTGTCCCATGTATTTTGACCAGGCGGAGATCGAGCGTCGCTCCAAGAAAGCAGAAGAATACAGACAAAAGGCTAGAAAAACAGAGGAGGCAATCGACCGAAACAAAAGGGACGCCGCGGGTCTTGGCAGAAAGCTAGAAGATGCAAAAAGAGCTGTGGCGGAGCTCGAACGAGCGGCAGCAGGTCAAGGGAACCTACATGCAAACGAAGTAAAGCGACTGGAAAAGGAACGGAAAAGGGCAGAGAGGCAAGCCCGCAAGTACGAGTAAGTAGGTCTCCCTTTATCTTCCAAAAACATGTGTAGGCTTCAGGCAAGTAGGTGCGAGTTTTGGGTAACTATTAAGTGGTTTTAGTAGTAGATTTGGCGTTTCCGTTGCCATACCCGTAAAATGGTGGAGCTGATCTGTCACCGCAAATCTGCAAACCCCCAAGCGCTTAAGAACTTATGTAGGCTAAAGCTGATGAATGAATGTTTGCTGTTGCCTGATGCTGGCTCCAACTCCCAAGTCCAGTGCCAAGGTCGAAGCATTATCTGCGGTATTTTTCCGGCTTCAAGACGATCATCAAAACCTGTCTGCGCCTTTGATGCAGCAGTGGAGACGTTGGGGAAATCACAGGACGTTACCGAGCCCTATCAAAAGACCTTTGGCATAGCCAGCTGTATCATTCCAAATCCATATAGTTCGGAAGACCTATTTCGTCGATTTCAGTGTGGGGTACCGTTGCCATTGCCACAAGGGGCGCGGACTCTGCGTATCTCTCATTATGTTGCAACTTGGAGTGATGGATGCCGTAGATAAAGTAAAAAGACACACCGAGGACAAGCCATATCGAGCAAAAGAACCATGAAGATGTCGGGAGAGAGCCCATCATGAATGCGTTGCAGGCAATTCCGGCCAATGGTAGACCCGGCACAAAGGGGCAGAGGAAATGATGCTCGTGCATTGCCGACAAAGTCGACTGCGAATCGTCGCCGACCCAGGTTTCCGGCACCGTCGTAATGACCAAACCTGCACCAATGGCGACCAGCATACAGAATCCAGCCAAGAACGAGTAACTGGTCTTGGTCATGATGACGGATGAGCACGTCACAGCGAAAGTGTAGGCAACCAAAAGCAAAGCCACCCAGTTTGTCTCTTTTTGATGACGACGGCGTCTCTCTCTTCTGGCGGCGTGGATGGATTCCTTGTCCTTTCGGCCTGCAGATTGTTGTTGTTGATGATGATGCTGCTCCACTTTGTCAGCGTGGGTTCTCACACGAAGCAAAATGACTCCTGCATCCACAAAAGTGAATACCATCAAAGTACCAAGAGAAATGAGGTTTGCTAGAGCATCCAGAGGAACGAAACATGCCAATAGAGCAGTAACAACACCGGTGACAATGATTCCAAATCTCGGCACTTGACTGACTGGATCGACGTCTGCGAATTGTGGAAACCAGAGTCCATCTTGTGCCATGCGATAGAATATTCTTGGTTGTCCCATCAAGGATGTAAAGCAAGCCACTGTGAGGCCAAAAACGGCACCGTATTGCACAATTCGGCTCACAGTCGCCAACACTGGTTTGATCAAATGTTTGTCGCCGTTCCCCAGACAAGCCGTGGTTGCGTCATCCAACAAAACTTGTTCCGAGTGTGTACAATAGGCATTGACCAAAAGCGAGTTGATGACCGGTACGGTTTCACCGAGAAGTTTGATAGGTGCCATGCCCACGACCGCCAAGGAAACACTGACATAGATACATGTTGTGGCGAGGAGACTGCCAACGATACCAATGGGCATGTTGCGTTCTGGATTGACCACTTCTTCCGACAAGCTTGCGACCATGTCAAAACCAATAAAGGCAAAGAAGACCAGTCCAGCTCCTTGCAGAACACTGGCTGCATGGTTGGGGACAAATGGAGTGAGATTGTCCATATCGATGGATCCTGATCCAAACCCGGCAACAATTACCAGAACCAACACCAAAACATTCATGATGGTCATGGCATTGTTAAAGATGGCGCTGTCCTGAACGCCTCGCAACAATACCAAAGTAGAGAGCCCAATAATGACCATGGAGAGGAGCGAGAATGAGTAGCCTTCAAACACTTCCCATTCGGTAAACCGTTCCAACCAGAGAGTGTCCCAGGATGTGGATTGGCAAATCTTGATGAGCAAATCACCACAATAATCGGCCCATGCTCTGGCTACCACCGAAGCTGTGAATCCATATCCCAAGATAAGAAACCAAGCCACGCACCATGCCAAGCATTCTCCAAATGCGACGTAGCTAGAATGACGTGAGAAAGATACGATGGGAGCTGAGATGGGAGAAGGGTACCGTATGAGGGCAGATTGAATACAAGCCGAACTTACACGTAGGTGTATGCACTGCCAGAGACTGGTATTCTCGCCGCAAATTCGGCATAAGCAAGGGACGTCAGGATGCATGCCTGTGAACGTCAATAGAGAAAGAGCGATGAGCACAATACATATCATGACAACCAGACGTTGGATCCCACAAACGACGTACCGCTCCACAGGCGAGAAAGGAAACACTAATGGCTGGCCCCGCAATGACACTTCCAAGCCCGATCATGACGTAAATACCTGCTCCCACCGACGATCCTACTCCATAGAGCACGAGATCAATCCCCGTCAGGCTTCGCAAGAGACCTCCACTCCCGGACCCATCATCAGTATTCTTGGCTTCAGCCAGCGTCTTGCGACGAGCCATGGCCTTGAGTGTTGGACGGCTGAGCAACGTCATGGTGGCAAATTAATTAATTAACTTGCGTTTGGTAGCTTTCACCAGTTTGTTTCTTTCTGTCGTTTGACTCGACTCTTTCTTGCTTTGTCCTCTACCGGTATCTCATCTGAACTTATACCAGCAAAAGATAACTCTTGAAATATAATAGCAATGGAGGTTGTACTTTCGTTGCTTGGTACCAAGCAGCAGTAGCTACTCCGATCAAAGCCACTGAATAGAATGAAGCCAGGTAGATGTAATAGACTCTAGCACAGTTCCGTGACAGCAATAACCTATCATCGCACTGCACCAACGACGAACAGATCGGAGGTGATGCGAAGTGAAAAATTTCCCCCAGAATTCGAGCATCGCCAGGTGTCAGTTGGTCCTTGACTGACGTCATCCATGATTGAAGTTGGACTGCCTCCAGTCAAACGAAGAAAATGTTCTGATTGCGTTCCTTGTCCTTTTGGACATCCTCTTGGATCCAGAAAGGAAGAACACCCAAAAAAATGAGGCTGGAACCTCCTGTATCAATCCTTGCGGACGGCGAAGTGAAGGGACCAACAGTGGAAGCCAAAACTTGAAAGATAAGCTTCTTGGAACACAAAAAGGAAGAAGTTGGATCTTCATAGCTTCACAGCTCACAGTGCCAAGCAATATACTATCTTCTGTCTGGCAGCTATATCTGAGGTCACAGCAGGAGATCAGTTTTCACTGTTTCTCGGTTTGATTATCTCCTACTTGATACCCTCACCATGGCGAGCCGCAATTCTGACCTGGACCCCCTTCTTCAGGGCGGTGTCAGATCCAGGTCTGCGCCGGTCTATGGCTCGGCCCTGAAAAATGAGCAGGATGAAGAAAGTCAAACCAAAAAGTTCAAAATGCTTTCTACCGGAGATAATCGAGATTCGACAGCCTCGGTAGACAGTGCTGCACAAACCAAAGGAAAAGCGGCGGGTGCCAGCAGGTTCATCTATTACATCATTTACGCCTTAGTGTAAGGGTTCCACATTGCATTCAGGTTTTGTTGGACAATTACCAAGACTAACCATTTTTGTTCCATCTTTTTATTTTTGTTTTTTTTAATAAAGAAACGTGATCATCTCTGCGCCTGGACTCTACGGCTATGCTGCCGTCATTTTCAATCACCCCGTTTATAACGAACACATGAATGCACTCTCCAAGTTGGTCATTTTCAGTTCCCTCATTCATCAGCTCGGATTCCTGCTGTTCTCCACTCTGGATTTTGCCATTGGAACGGTCCAAGATGCGGGACTTATTTTTCTCTCCGCCATGGCCAACAAAATTGCCGATACCATGCTCGAAGATGGACGGTCCACCGATGAAATTTTGACCACCACCATTGTGCTCCTATCCGCGGGAACTGCACTCCTGGGAATTTGTCTCATTATCGTGGGACGATTCGGATTGGCCGATGCCGTTTCCTATCTCCCCATGCCCGTAGTGGGCGGATACTTGGCTTATATCGGGTACTTTTGCTGTCAAGCGGGAGTGGCACTCTGTATTTCAACACCCTTGATCACCGTTTCGGACTGGGCTTATTTGTTTGACCCCCACAATTTACTATTGGCCATTCCAGGCCTGGGGGCCGGACTCATTTTGACATTGGCATCTCGCAAAATTAGCAATGACGCGGCCTTGCCACTCATCATGGTGGCCATTCCAGCGTCATTCTACGTTTTGTTGTGGATCACAGGAGAATCGCTGGAATCTGCTCGTGAAGCAGGATGGGTGGGTCAAGTGGCACCACCGGTTCCCGTCTCGGATCTTTTCAAATTGATCGACCTGGAACTCGTTCATTGGTCTCTGGCGACAGAAATTCTACCCACGTGGTGTGGAATGGTCTTTGTGGTTTCATTTGCTTCGTGCTTGGATGTCGCTGCCATTTCCATCGTAAGTACCCTCTTGGACAGAAAGCAATCCAGCAACCAGGAATGCTCTGCGCTTTGATGCATTGCAACTCACGTGCATCCTTTCTATCTTTCGTGGCAGGATATGGGGGAGGCGCTCGACACTAACCATGAATTGGCAACTGTGGGAATTTGTAACTGTAAGTGCAGTCTTAATGATTGCCAGGCAGCATCAGGGACCCAATCTCACCAACTTTTGTCCGTGCCCACCCTTGCAAACATAGTGATGTCTGGATTGACAATGGGTTTCACCGGCTCGTACATCTTCAGTCAAACAATCTTCACCTACCGAACGGGTGTGCACTCTCGATGGATCGGAGCTCTGATCATGGTTGTTTTCTTCTACATTGTTGTGTCCGAGGTGAACGTGCTGCAAATCGCACCCTTGTTCTTCCTGGGTTCCACGCTCATCTTTATCGGATATGACTTGCTCTTTGAATGGCTTTGGGAGATCCGTCACCAGGTTTTCATCACCGAGTACGGAATTGTCATTCTCACCTTCCTAGCCATTCAAGTTGTTGGAATTGACGGAGGAATCGTTGTGGGCGTCCTTGTCGCTGTAGTGGATCATGTTGTGCTCACGGCGACATCAACGACAATCACCAAGGTTCACAAGAGGTCTAGAGCAATCTGGAGTCCGGAAGAAAACAAGATTCTTCATAACCACGCTTACAATATCAACAACTGTCAAAACATTGTGACGCTCGAATTGACGGGAACCATCTTCTTTGGATCAGCGCTGCAGAGTCTGAACCGGATTGTTGATGAAACATACCTGAACCAGGACACACCTGCACCTGGCCCTGCTGCAGATGTCATGCACAGCCCCCGAACTCCTCACGCTCCGGCGCTTTCAGGCATGACCCGTCGGACTACCCAGCAACAGGACAGAGTTTCGATTTCATCACCAAGACGATCGCAAAAGGGCGGTAGCATGGTGATCGCACAGCCGGCGGGAAGGCCTCCAAAATACCTTGTTCTGGACCTGCTTTACGTTACCCACCTGGATGCATCTGCCACCCGGGGTTGCTTCCTGCAGTTGGTGAAAATAGCTGCGAAGCAAGGCATCGTCGTATGGTAGGAGACATCGTGGAAAGTGTGTGAAAGGTTGCATATGCCTCCTATTCTCACTCTTGCCTCTGCATCTTCCAGTGCGTCCGGAGTCACACCTCGGATCGAATGGATGTTTCGAACACATGTAAGCTGACCCGTTCTACAACGTGCTGCACCCTTCTACAACGTGCTGTGCCGACACGGTGTCATCTCATACTCTTCCTTTGAAACTGCAGGGAGTTGCGTACCCGAGCACCGAGGAGTCGGCGGCAGTGAAAGCTCGCCTCTGCAGCCGCAATCCTGGCAAAAGCAAACCAAAGGTCGAAAATGCACTGCTTTTCGTGTCCGTTCAGGATGCATTGGAGTTCTGCGAGAATGCCCTACTGCATGAATACAAGGCACAACGTCATATGCCTATGCCTATAATCCCCAACCTAGTTGGTCCGGTGCAGCAGTCTTTCACGAGTGTGCTGGGCAAGATTTTGGGTGCATCCGAAGACGAAAAGCAAGCTTTGAGTCGGCTGGAGGATGAACGATATCACGAGGAGAGAGTTCTGAAGTCGGGAGAAATCCTCTTTCAATTGAATGAGCACTCTGATGCCTTTTATGTTGTGTTGCAAGGCTGCGTCGCAAACAACTCTGGCACTGATAGAGCTGTGGGTCGCCTCAAGCAGAAGGTCTTTTCAGGTGCTGGGCGTGTTGGATCAAAGTCAAACCTTCTTGACCCGGTGTTCTTGGCTGAACAAGAAAAGGCAGGCACGAGCGATGTTGCAGCAAGCCTCTGGTACGTTGGGTCAGTGGTGGGTTTTCTGGACTTCTTGCTTAACAGGCCAAGATTGTTTCGCTTGGTAGCTACCGGAGACAACACTATGGTTGCGAAGGTTTCTCAATCGAACATGAATCTCATGAAAGCAGAGGATCCCGAACTTCACGCATTGGTAACGAGGGTTCTACTCAATGCTGCCGCCTCCGATTTGGCGAATTCAACCTACAATGATGAATAGCTCCATGTTCGTGTTAGTGCACATGTGAATAGTGTTAAAATTATGATGCAACATGGTGAAGTTTTATGTGGCTGCGATATTTTGACGAAAGAAAGTAAAGAGCTTCTGTCCTGCAACAGGACCGGCAACTTTGCGCAGCTCATCCCGGGACATGGCGCCGAGCTCCGCGAGAGAGTCGCAGTTTTCAATGATCTTTCGTGCAATTGCAACATTTACGCCAGGCAAACGCATCAACATCGTCCTGGCAATTTCGTTTACTTCGTCGTCTTCACCTGCTTCCTCGCAAAAAGCTTCCAGAGACTCGCTGCGGCCAGCTTCCATCGCCTTTTCCACGTTCACTTCCTCGTGGTTTGATTTGAGTTCCTTGAATATGTCCAGAGTGTGGTGGGGGCTCCGAGACCACAAGATGCGTAGCTTTGGAAACTTTCTCGTCAACAGGACCATCTTTGAACATATAGAGTCCATTTTGATTTCCACTCCCATCTCGTTCGAGTTCTGCAAACAGAACGACTTCTTCCCGTCAAATTCGATGAGAAGACAGGGGCATTTGTAGTACTTGCACATGGCTTGCACCTGATCGTGAAGGCGGCCACTGGCGAACGAACCAAACAAGTCACTAATACCCTTGCGTTCTACGCAGTGGACACTGCTAAGGACGAAGTCCCCCACCGTAAGTGTCACTTTTTGCCACAGCAGAAATAGTGTTAACTTGTGAGCTCCAGCGATGGACACAACTGAGCACCGAACTCACCTGGGGCTATTCTCATTCCTCCTTGGTGCAAAATTGATGGCAACGAGGACCTGAATTCTCTCACGTCGACGGCGATATCCCTCAATTCGTTTGTTTTTGCTTTGCCTTTGCCCTGGCGTGTGTCGAATGCAAGCGGAAGGGCCCCATTCATGTATGAGCCACCAACCATTCCTTGAGCGCTTGCTTGTTGCATTTCCTGAGACTCCAAAGTCTGCAAGGCAGGAGGAGGCATCGTCTTCTTGTGGTGGATGAGCCGCTCGAAGGCGTTTTGCTCTTTTTCCAGCGCTTTTGTGAATGTCTTCTCCTCTGCGCTAGCCTCAAAAATGAGAAAGAAAATGCGCATGGGGTCCTCCCTCGACGCCGATGACAGAGACGAGTAGATTTCAAGCGCCCGAATAAAGGCAACTTCAGCGTCGTACAACACAACATAAGAGGGACGCAGGTCGTTCAGCAAGATTGTCGCTTCATCGCCGTCAACGGATGCGTGGCTCTTGACCACTATTCGAAGTTCCTCGGGCACGCTAACGGAGAACATGATGTTGTCGTCATCGTATTTGTCGTTCACACCATCATCGTTTTCATCGTCATCATCTTTGGACGGATTTGCCGATTCTCCCATTTCATGTTCGGTTCTTTCTACTGCTTCGTCCAAGATAGCTCGTCGTTCCAGGTCATCAGCGCCACCAGTGAGCTCGCCTCGGCTCTTTTCTGTTGCAATTCTACGCCGCTTTCGCACATAGTCGGGCACTTCGTTGAGTTGCTTCTTGCGCTTTCCGTCTTTGGTGGCGCCCTGCTTGGCCTTCTTTTTCGATGGCCCATGTCTACCAAACAGCATCCTTCGCACTCTTCCTTCTTCCTCCAACAGAAGTCGGCTCTCCTCTGAAATTGCCGACATATCCTTTGTGTCAGCAATCGACCTTGACCTGTCGTTGACGTGTTCCAAGTACCGAAGCCACAGGAGCATCATTCTTCGGCTCTTGCCGTCCACAAGATATGCCCTGACAGCTTCCACAGCTTTTTCGTCCTTCACCATCACCAAGACATTTGCTGGCCCTTGCTGCAGATTGTTGCTGTTTTCTGGTCGTTTCTTCTTCCTTGCCTCTTCCTCCTGCTGAATTTCTCCCAAGACTTGTTTCAGAAGCTTCCACTTGGGCGTTTCCTCCAAGATAGGTTTGAGCTTGGCAACCGGTTTTGGCACCTTGGCTGTTGGCTTTCCCTCGATTACTTTGAATATTCTTTCTTTGGCTTTTCGAAAAAGCATATCGGCAGCCGGCATGAGCAGCCACATGGACGGATTCCTTGACCCGGCGCTCATGTTTCTGATGGCAGTCAAGGTTTTGTAAAAGTTGACGCAATCGTACTGAATCAGCATTTGAAAGAGGGTCCGCAAAGTTCTCAGGTCCTGCACTATTTGTTTTGTTTGTGGTTTGAGACGATGCCAGTCGTTCTGCAATTGTCTCTGAATGGCTTGATCAAAATTTGTCGTGACACAATTTTCGACCGAAAGGTCATCGTTGGTCCATTCGAGTAGGTTTGTGGACCCTTTGAGTTCTCGAATGCATCCCTGAATCGCTGCTGCAATGGCATTTTGAATGCCAATCATGGAAGGAGAAAGCTCCTGATGCAGTTCGTCGACATGCGGTGGAGCCGCTTCCAGCTCTTGTCGAATGGCATCCTGAAAGCGTGGATACAGGTAGAGTTGGCGCACCCGAAGTGCCTTTAATGTTTTGTCGACCCGGGCAAATCCCGACATGAGTGAATCTGGAGCATCGGTAAATGCCTTGACAAAACCGGTTGTTGCGTTGGCGTTGTCGTCAGTCGACTTTTCTCCTTTCTCCACAATAGACGAAGCGGCTAGTTTTTGACTATGAAAGATTCTGAGAATGAAGGCTTCTGTGGACTCTTCTACGACTCTTTCTGCATGAGCGACCAGGAGACCATCAATGTCTTTGGCATCAGCAGTCCCGTTGAGGAGGTCCACAATCAGGATCCGACTGGTGACACAGAATACCCCACCCTGTTTGTACATGACTGCAGTAGAAACAACCAATCCATGCCACAAAAGAAGTTAGAAAGCCTTCAGAATAAGACTATTTTCTTGGGGTAGCATCTAGTAACACAAAGAGTGGCTCTTGAAATAATACTTGACTTGCCTGCCCGATCTGTATTCAGCCCTGTCTCATTGGTAATCATTTTCGGCATCAGCTGAGGCGGAGTGCCCCAAGATTCGAGTACGGAAACAAGGGCCTTGGGTTCATTATCCCTTAAACCCAAGACAACGACCAATGGAGGTTTACTTGTATTTGTAATAGCTTCAAGCAAATAGAAAAGAAAATGGAAATAATACTATGTGAGGCATTGGGAAGCTGGTTGTGCCATTACAGAAGACCAAGATACTGTAACGCATTCCAACGTACCGTGGTCGCCTTTCTTTCCACTTGCCGACGCTGCCACATGGCCTTCTTTCACATCCCCATAGAATCGAACCTACAAGAGGGGTTCAGCAGTGGATCGATAGCAGACAGTAGAAGATACGACACGCAAAGTGAGTTGACTTGGTCGAAGAAGAGGAAACTATACATGCATGTACCGGTATGCGGACTTGTGCCAGTTCCAACCCCTCCGTGCACGAAACCAATACGATAAATCGTATGCGATATCCCCAGAGCACGTACAAAGACTGCCAGCAGGCTCAACCAACCCAGACCTTTCCCTAGAACCAACAAGCCGTCCTCCCCGTACAAATCAGCAAACGCTTCGGCCAAGTAGGACGGCAGCAGCCCTTCCGGAACCATGGAGTCGGATTCGTTCGTCTTGTTGTCCTTCGGCGCCAATCTCTTGCGCTTGGCGCTCTTGGCATGGTCAGATGATGGGCCTTCATTTTGCATAGCTGTCGTACTATCTACTACATGTAGCACTAGTAGGAAGACGGACAAGATCAGATGTGGATTGCGGATAATACGGCGGCAGGATGCAGGACGCAGAGTGCAGAAGCCAGCGATCAGACTGCAGAAGCCAGATCAAGCGAGGAGCTGCCTTTGTACCGGCACGATTGTACCCTACATGTACTGGTACTAATAGCATCGTATCCACGAATGAGTGTCAACCGGAGTGATTCGATTCGAGATTCGATTGAATGATTCAATTCAATCGAATCATTTGAAACGGCGGGATTCCACTTTTAGGTCCAGTAGAGCTACTAGACTATAGCAAGATCATGTTAATATGGGTCTATAGAGGTTGTAAACTCCCCTCCAGACTAGGATCCAGGCAAAGGCAATGGCCCTGGTATAACCAGAGAGGCCTGCTGCATGTATCACAGACAGACCTACTTCCATCCAATTTACCCTTCGTCGGAGTCAGACCCTCATGACTGACCATAGGTATAATCCCCCATGCCGGCCGGCCCAGCCAGCCAATTACGCCACCGACTGCCAGGGAGGTGGTGAGCTTTGCGTGTTGCTGTTGTTGTTGTTGTTGCTGCTGTTGTTGTTGTTGTTGCTGCGTTTTTTATGTCCCGACCCGGCTGTAGAGTTACCTGCTTTAATCAAGCGGAAGCCGGTGTCGGTCTTGTATACGTCGATGTGATACCCGCTGGGCATCTTGGGGTCCAGCTTGATATTCCAGAACGGCTATTGGCCAGGGCGGGATCCTTGGATGGTACCCTTGCATCCATTGTACTTGTCGTTCCGGGAGATGATGATGCGGTCGCCCTTCTGCCACTCGTGGTATGGTTTGACGAAGGCACGGCTCTTGTGGGGCTGAGTGGGTGTTGGTGCTGCGGATGGCGTTGGGGTAGGCGTTGCCTCCCGCAGTTTGGCTTCCAGCTCCAACTTGGCCACTCGTGCCGTGAGAACCCCGCCAGGTCGTCTTGCACCAGGTGGACCGAGTCTGAGATGTCTTGGACTTGTTCGGTGAGTAGTTCCAGGTCGTCACAAGTATCGTACCATGTCTCTGAGTCGCTCATGATGGACTAGGTGTTGTGGAGATCGATTGCAGTTGTAGTGGTCCGTTTTGGTAAAGTGAGGACCGGCACTTGGTGCGACCGTAGGATTTGAATGGTCTGGGACGACACGTCCAGCGCAGGTGACGCACGGAGTGTGAGTTCCTTAAGTAACCCAGTTCGTTGGAGATGCCCGTCGCGCCGTGTCAACAGTGGTTCCTTCGCTGATGTCCGCCATAAATAATTTTGTCGCTGGCGTGAGCGGGCCAGCGATGTGTTCTTTCGGTGTGCCCCAACGCGAACTCTCGGTGGGACAGCGTGATCGGTAGTGGATCGATACTTCCATCGCTTGCCGTATCGAGTGGTACTCTTTCTGCTGTTGACACAAATGGATCCCATCGAAACCCTCTCCCAGTGATGTCTTCCTCGTAACGAAACACTTTCGTTGAGTGGCCATGATGGAGTTGATGGCGTAGAGCAGGTTGGGAACCATCGTATAGTCTTCACGGTGGTGATTTTGGTAGTCGTTGTGGTGCTCACAAAAAATGTCGAAGCAGCCCCAAGTGCAGTTGTTACTCGAAAGTCCCGTTGGTTTCTTAGCTGAAGTTGTTGGAGCCGCTTTTCTTGACAATCTGTCCCCTGAAGAACTTTCTGCCATGAACGTTGCGCAATCTCCTACCGAAGATACCGATCCAGAAGCTTCCGCCGTCCCTTCGGGCAACAATTCTACTGCCATCTCAGACAGCTCCAACCTCGAGGAGATGGAAGAGGAAGATGCCGATGATGATGACAACCCGCCGCCGCTTGCCGCCCACGGGTTCCACCCCTATGAGGAGTCCGATGATGAAGAAGAGGAGGAGGAGGATGATGGCTCTGAGGAGGACTTCGAGGAAGAGGCGTCGAACAAAGACAATGAGCCCGTGGTGGTGGGCGTGAAGTCTCTTCCCCCCGAAGTTCCCATTCCCGTCCGTCGGGCCGCCGTGGAGTCATCAACTTTGACGTCTCCAGCTGTTGCTGCCGCAGCTGGTCTGGCTCCTCGCACGGTGCAGTGGGAATCAACTTCCCCCAGGTTCCATTGTTGCAGTCTCCGCCTCCTGCGACCGTCTCGACTCCGGAGGGTCCCACGCCAGGCTCCTCTAACGTGGCAGGCCCCACTCCTGGTGTCCCAGCGGCCGCTGCTGCTCCGCGCAAAGCCAAGAGTGGTTTGACTAAGAAACAGGCGAAGCTGGTGCGTAAAGCTCAGTCGGGAGGCAAGAAAGTGAAGGCCCCCAAGGCCAAGTCCGTTCCTAAAGGTGCAGAAGTGGTAGTGCCCGAGCCACTCAAACCTGCCGCTAAGCCCAAAGCTGCACCCACGCCCGTGGGTCCGGCTGCCTGGCAGCCCAAGTCTTCGCCTCCTGTTCGTGGGTGCGGCTTTCCGGTTCCCCCCGCTGCAATGGCCCGTCAAGTGGATCCTGTCAACAATCCTCGTGTCGAGCTCATGGGTGGTGCCATCATCCGTGTCCCGGAGACCCCTTTGGATTTGGAGGTGCAGATTCAGCCTGCCATGGTCCGTCCCTGGAATATCCAGTTGGGCAGCGCGCAGGCGGCCGAGGCCAACTTCTTCAACAGCCGCGACATCCATGCCACCACGTATGCCCCCGGCCATCGTTGCTTGACGGACCCGGCCTTGAACCTCTTTTCACAATCAGCGAGGTGGAGCTGTGTACGAACGTCGGGTTGCGGAGCACAAGCGTGGGGAGGTGGCGTCTTTGGCCATCCATTTTTGCGACGCGCACCATCGTCAGCTGCCCACTCGTCGTGACGCTTTGGTTCAAGCGCACTTGAAGTTGGGTTTGGACCCGGCCACGGCCGCGGCTGCGGCCGAGCAGTTCATGTCGGTTCAGGCTGGCATCACTCCCGACCAGTTCTATCCGGACGCCTTGGAGGTGTTGCAGGATCGCTGGGCGGAGCGCGAGGCCAAAGAGGCGTCCACTGGGCGCCCCTTCCATGCGCCGGCGGTCCGGGCTCGTCGTGACCGTTCTTCGGAGACCGCCCGTCGGGGTGTTCGTCGTCGGGGGCAGAACCAGAAGGCGAAGGAGGCGGAGGGAGCTTCGAAGCCCCAAGGAGGGGGTGGCCGTGATGGCAAGTGAGGAGGAGGCAGTTGGTTGAGGATGGTTGCGGAGGATATTTTATTGAAGTTGGAAGATGGATAAATTTGGAGACAAGGTATTGATGGAATGCATGCCTTTGTTGTGTACCTGGTCCCCACTACCCGCGTTATGAAGACGGGAGTGGAGATTGAAGAAGAGAGCGGACTTGGTGTTGTTACGCCGGTCCCTTCTGGAGGACGTGTCCCGTGCCCCCTGGGCCCAGAACTGTCTTCTTCCTTATCGGCCAGTAGAAGAACCCCCCTAATATTTACCTACATACAGTAGTATGTTATCCCAACTCGCCGTTTGATATCCCATTCCCTGTAGTGGACGTGCATCGCCTCGCTCGCCCCTTTGGCAGTGGGACGCCAGCGACCGTGCTCGTAGATCTCGTCCTTCCGGGCCTCCCGCTTGTTGATCCCTTGCCAGAAACGCTGTACGAACCCGTCGGCCCCCTGCGGTAGGAGTGCATGGCCCAGAACCGGTCTTGGATCCGTTGTCCCGGTGTGTCCGTGCAGTTGGCGAGACTAGTACTTCCAAGTGTGGGTACATATGGGTAGTGCGGAAATACCGGCTATCCCATTTCTTCTTGAGAGGTGTGGAGAAAAGTGACTTCCCATCGGCCGGCGTGAATTGGGAGAGTAATTCCAGCCAGAAACCCAGACTAAGCCCAGAGGCACATTCATATGCCACGATGACATCCGTTTTCTTGTCTTGCGACGTCTTGGTTTTGTCCATGGCAGCTCCGATGTATCCCTCCTTGTCGTCCAGCCCGACGTTCCTTCCGTCTCCGGGTCTGGTGACTGTCAAATCGCTCCATTCTAGCCCAAATCCCTCATTGCTTCGCAGCCAGGAGGTCCAGAAGAGCATGTTGACCGCTCCAGCTGTGGCCATTTCGTGTCGTTGGGCGTCCGTTTTGGCGTTCTTATAGGCGGCTCGGAACTGCTTGTCTAAGAACTTCACGTGTTCAAACTTCAGTGCTTGGCTCTTGTTGGCTGCTGTCCCCAGTCGTCGCTTCAGGCCCTTGCTCATGAGTGTGTAGCTCATGTCCTCCGTGGGGAGGACTTCTTCGTAGTACCGACAAGTACCCTTGCTGTGTACCACCTTGCCAGGGTCCGACATCAGGGCATCCCACCGGTAGTAGGAAGAGGCAGCGCTTCGTTGCCCTCTTACAGATGAGAACTTGATGTTGCTCTTCCCGTCGGCTCCCTTGTTGAGACTGTATTCGTACTGGGCCCACATCAAAGGGATTGCCTCACTGGGTGGTGGCCGTTCGAGATGGTTTGGGGTCAGAATGGGCACGCCAAATTTCTTTGAGAAACGTTTGATCCGGCGGATGGGATACTTGTAGTTCTTCAGTGTCCCTTCGGTCAACGTGTTCATAGTGTCGACTAACCGCATCCGCTCGTAAGCCAGTAGTTGTACATCGTATGGTCCGTCAAGCTCTCGCTTGACTACCGCCCGTACCTGGCAGGCTTCGCAGATGAAGTTTGGGAACATGCCGGCCTCCGCGCCCTTTGGGAAACACATGCCGTTCTCATTCGGGTTTCTGCTAGTGAAAGGTGCTCCCACCGCGAAGCATTTAGTGTGGTACCAGGTTCCACAGCAGATGGCCCTTTCGTCGCTGCCTTCATAGGAGAAGCCCCGGTTCGCGAAGGCGCACACCAGTGGCTCTTCGTCCCCTTTGCGGAGCCCTTCAAGACAACCCACGCACCTGCTCAGCCTGTTGCTTGTGCCACCCCTTAGGCAGGGCCTTGGGAGATTTGGCCAGTCTGTTCTCACGGAATTTGGGTACGTGGCGCGGGATGTGGAGCAGTACGAAGGGGAGGTGTGAGTCAAAACATACATGGTACGGCAAGGCTTCCCCCATGTACACCCCGCATTCCTCCACGTATCGGGCAATCCGTCCCCACTGTCGCTGTAGTATCCTTGGGATGAGGAAGATGGCACAGCTGTTGAATGGCGTCTGGACCCACCGTCGGAGGTAGGTGGTGATCACTTGACGGGTCGCTTCTGGCGGGGGCGTCCATATTGTCAGCCGCCCGCTGACCACGGAGAAATCAGGGACCTCGGGAAAGTGCATGTGCCAGGGCACCATCCTTGGTAACCGAGTTCATCGGCAGCCCACCGGCCCAAGGAGGGGAGGTAGGGTACTGCTTCGAACAGGGTCTGGTTGATGCCCAGCTCCCGTCGTTCGGGGGCCAACCACATTCCTCGGCTGAGACCGTCCGTCCCCTGCCCGATCATCATGGTCCCGGGGACGTGAACCACTTCTAGATAGCAGCCGAGTTCTGCCGCAGCATCTTTGATCTCCAGCACCAGCTGGTGCAGGCCTGGGCTTCGGGAACTGCCGTTGTTGATGATGTAGTAGCTGACAAGGTTGTCTGTAAAATAGAACACAACCTTGTCAGCCAGTCTCGCGCTGTCCTTCTCTTGGAGCAAGGACTCCAGAACGGTGCGGGCTTCTTTCCAGTTGGAGCTTTGGGGTTTCGCTTGGGCCCCCCACACCCCCATCCATAATTCAATGTCGGGTGAGTGGGTGGATCGGTCGTGCACTTCGTAAAACTCGGTGGTGCCCCCGGTTCCGGTTCCGCTCCCATCGCCCCATTTTAGAACTAGTCCCCCTCGTCCGTGGGACCGTCTAGTGATGAATCCTTGGTTGGTCCCCAAGGATTCAGCTCACCAGGCCATACCAGTCTTGCTCTTCTCGGAGATGTGCACCTCGGTGTAGTACTTGACGGCCCCTTCCGTCGGCATTCCTTCCTCTAGTCGGCGGAGATCCTCGTAGAGCGCCCGGAGGTGATTTTGTCCTAGTCTTTGTGGAGTCGCCTCGACCACCGATTGGAGGACTCCCGTGATGATGGCCAGACTGAGTCGGGAAAGCTTCTCGTTTCGGGGTCGGGCTTGGAGGAATCGTATACTGGCTAGGCATCTTGAGACTTTGTTTGCAGGAATGCGTAGCGTCGGGGTGCTGGTGGTGTCGTATAGGAAACCGCAGTATTTCTGTACTTGTGCGGGTGGAGAGGTCTTGACCGGTTGGCAGATTAGACCTAGTCGCACCATCAGGTCCATGAAGGCAGAGGTGGCCAAGCAGCAGTCTCTTTTGGTGGCGGCATGGATGAAGAAGTCGTCAACGTATCCAAATACCAGGGCCACTGGTCTCCCATTCTTCTGTAGCCCGACGTATCCGTGTCCGATCCGTATGTCGTATCCTCCCGTCTTCAAGTCCGTCCTCCAGGTGTTCTCCTTGTATGTGGTGGGGGAGAAAACACTGTTTTCTCGGCGTAAGGTTTCTAAGATTCCTTCGCCGATTCGACAGGCGATGGAGGGGCTGTTGACCGACCCCATGGGTAGTCCAACATACCAAAGTTCTTTTCCGGTCAGAGGATGGATTAGTCCGATGAGGTCTCTTTCTTCCGGTAAGGTGTAGTAATTGTGGAAGTACTTGCTTGCATCAGCCACCGAAGTCCATCCTCCGGTGTAGAGTTGAGGGAGGATGTCCCTGCTGCTTGGTAGATATATTGGATCCAGACTGCAGCAGGGGTTCTGCCCACCCGCTTTCATGTCGGCAATGCACCGCCATTGTCCGGGCTGTCCTGGTTTAGGTACCACAAAAATGGGGCAGACCCGACGCAGCTTCCGGGTGGCTTCCCTTACAATTCCAAGTGCCTCGAGTTCGTCCACAAATTCTCCCACCACCTGAATCTGCTCGTCGGTCAGGGCCGGGTTTGGGACGATCTCTTCTCCTGGATCCACTAGGAAACGCATGGACGATCCCCGGCGCACCGCCTCTTGGTGCACCAGGGGGAATTCCCAGCATAGCACTTGGAGGTACTTTGGCCCGACAGGGGAGTATTTGTCTCTATGAATCTTCAGCGCTTCGAGTCCGTCCTGGTAGGCTTCCTCCTGGTTTGGCAGGTTTCGGGTGGCTTGCCTCAGAGACTCGACGCGCTCCTGGTACCACTCCCCTCCTTCGCTCAGATCCGGTAGGGTGTAGTCCCAGTTCTCATCTTCTTCTTCATCGTCGGCCCAGGTTTCCACGGCCATTGTCACCGTGTCTGAGTCGATTAGCCACCCGGCCACAGAGTCACAGACCACGGTCCAGATGTGTACGGTGGTGGCTCCCACCACGGCCTTGTATGGCAGCTCCCGGGTCTTGTCACGCCATTCCCCAGGCACTCCCTTGCCCTTGGCTAGCTCGTCTGGCTGTAGCTTTCGAACCCGACTCCCATCGAACACCCACCGGCCGACGCTGTCGGGCATGCACCCGGTTCCGTCGTAGATGGGTAGGTTCTGGACATGTCCATAGAGCTGGTAGAGTTCCTGGTAGGTAGTGGGGCTTGGGAGCTTGGAGATCTGACGGAGCTTGGCTCGATCCTGATCGGGATATCCAATGGGTAAGAGCAAGTTGCTCATTTCCCTGGGGGGGAGCCCTTGGTGTGTTGGAGTCATAGGCAGGTTCTTTCCTAGGGAGGTCAGGCTGAAGACTTCCATGAGGCGTTTCTGCCATAGCACCGCCTTGGTCGTGTCTTCCTAAGTACCACTCCTGCCCGACATAGCCTATCCTTTCAAGGTCTTTGCGGCGCCCCTTCCGTCATAGGGCATCTTGGGTGTCGTATCCCCGGCTCACCGGGACAGCGAAGATGATGGACTTGGGTTTTCCGGTTTCCTGGCAGTGTTTGAGCTGCGTCAACACCTCCTTGCGTTGTTTGCCGCAGCCTTCGTCCACTAGTAGTGCATCTAGTCTTTGGGAGCTGAGGAAGGTCTTCTTCTGACGTTGGAGGTGCTTGATTTCCTTGGTCTTGGGCCGCTTAGAAAGTGGTGACTGTACATCGATGTCTTGGCATGAGAAAACATGGTTCTCTCCTGCCCATACCAAACGGGCCAAATCCAGGCCGTGCCCGATGGTTCCATATCGAATCTTGTTCCTCTTGAGGAGGGGTGGAAGGGTGCACGGGGAAGCACAGAGGATATCCTCTGCTCGTACAAATTGTTCTGACTCACCTATGTGTGGTGTAGAACGACAACGAGAAAGGCATTAAGTGACATAACGGGTGGTAATTGTTAGCGAACTTGTCAGATTGCCTTCTGCCCCCCTTCCAAATTGTCTCTCAGCTGGAACCAAGAGCTCGGTGCTAACGTGAAGTTGTGGATCTTCGGTCGTCATGTGTTGTAGTCAGCTCAAGTGCTTGTGGACCGTCGCGCGGCGGTTCGTACACTTGAAGACTTCTTTCTGAACATATACAGTATTTTGGGCCCCTGCGGACTCAGTGGTAGTGCGGCGCCGTCCTCCTTATTCGGGCGGAGGTGCTCCTTCTCCGGCTGCCAAACGACATAGAGCCTCCTTGCCCGCCTGCTTGGCCGCGTTTCCTCGTAGGGCAGTCCAAGGACAGCCGGTCCCGCCGTGTAGGATAGTCTCGCATTTCTGGCAGAGGGTGATTCCGCGGGGGACAGCTCCTCCGTTCCGGGCTCCTTCTGCTCCTCCGGCCTGCGTGAGCAAGGAGTTCACTTTCTTGTCCGTGAGCTTGAGATGTAGCCAGTCACTTTCATATCCATCGCGAAGGGTGACATAAAGCTGGCATAGGGCTAGGAGCCGGGAATGGCAGTTGGCCTGAATGATGCGCCACTTCTTCACATAGTATTCGATGACCGTGTTGGTGGCGTTCCATCCTTGGCTGGACGACAACTGGATGAGATGATCCAGGAACGCCTTGTAATACTTGATCCCCTTGCGGTTGAGCGTGGCCATGTATCCCTCGCTGCTCCATGTATCGGCGAGGCTCAGCGGGTAGTCGTTCCTGACGAGGATGGTGCGCTGTTGCTCGATGGCCCGGCGCAGGTGTTGTTCCTCCACTTCTTCCACATCCCGCTTGAGTTCTCGTAGGTCTTCGTCATTCTTGCAGGTTGTGACCGCGTTCCGGGAAGGCTGCTGCCACTTGAGGTCGGGGGGCACCTCCTCGTCATCGACAGTCTGGCGACTGACGGCGGCGAAGAGAGAATCTCTGATCTCGCTGGTAACATTGTCACGTTCCCCGGTCTGTATCTTACCTGGTAGGGACAATACATCTAGCATTGTATTGCCCAATGTTTTGGCCATTCGCGGACTGATTCCTTCTGGGGCCAAACCTTTGGCGAGAGCTGCCTTGCCTTCCTTGATGGGGATGTTGTAGATCGCGTCCTTGTCCTTGGTAGACAGGTCCTTTCCTGAGAGCATGGTGGGCGGGCCGGCTGGATTGCGTACCACTCGGCTGTTGGCGGGCTTGGGGACTTCCCATCGCCGGATCTCGCCGGGGGCCGGGGCGTTGTCAGCCGCATGGGCGAGTTCGGCACTCACCCACGCCCATGCTTCGGCAGCCGTGTTACGGGCACAGGCAAGAATCCTATCACTGGCGAACGGCTGCATCTCGCGCTGTTCGTTGACCACTCCGTATGCTCTGTTGATCCCGTTCACATACTTGTACCAGAAGCGGCTGGTTGGACTGGATGGCACTCCAGGGGAAAAGCTGGGTGTCGGTGGAGCCGTACCGTCGCTTGTCCCCGGGTGCCTATCTCGAAGTCCTTCCTGGCGAGCTTTGGCAGCGAGTGCTTGTTTTACGCGTCGCTGGACCTCTGCCTCCTGCTTGTATTTGGCGGCTTCAGCGGCTTTCGCTCGTTGGGCTCCGGCTGCCTCATGTGCACGTAGGAGTTTCTGAACGGCAATCTCGGTGGCTCGTTCCTGCTCGTAGTTGGCTGCCGCGAGTCGCTTCTCTTCTTGGGCGGCCTCTTCCTTCGCCCGTTCCTGGGCGGCCAGCTTCGAGATCTTCCGTGCCCTTTCCTCCTTGTTCAGCGAGCCTTCGGGTGTCTTCTTGCGGGCGGGGATTTTCTGTTGACTCGGGATGGGTGTGCTGAAAGAACCGCCGGTATCGCTCGAGAAGGTCGCAGCGAGACCGGGGACTTCTTCGCCTTCGAAAGAGATGGACCCTCCACGTCCCTTGGTGCTTCCACTCGAGAAGGCTCGTTTGGCGTCGGGCAATCCCATGTTTACAGTTTCCACCTTGAGCCCGGGAGAGCGTTCAGCGGGTCCTTCCTGAAGCGCGGCGTCGTCCTCAGCTCGCTCTTTGGCTTGGAGAGCGGCCGTCTCGCTAGGGGCAAGAGCGGTACTTGCGATTCTGTCAAAGTATTGGCCATTGTGTCTAAGCACCCCTTCAAAGGAGTATCCGATCTGGTTGGAACGGGTGGCCCCTCGGTGGCTGCCTCGGTTACAGTCGACCCCACGGTCACTGAAACAGACGTAGATGGTACCTTTCTTGACGAATCGTGCTCGGCAAAACACTTCCTCACACACCACTCGGCCAGTGTGCAAAACTTCCCCATCTCCGGCACCGGACCCTAAGGAAGTCACACTGTGAGACCCGCCGCTGGCATCATTAAACTCTAAGTCCATGCTTACTTTTCTTCAGAGTAAGATTTGGCGAGGGAGGCGGTCACTGTCGGGCAGCAGATACTTTTTCAGGCTGCGGTCGCTAACACTAATTACCCCCAGTCAAAAAGAAAAATTGGTGTCGGGCGGCTGCAACTCTGGTTCAGAAAAAGTGAACCTGATTTGTAGCCGCCCGATTAGTAGTCCTTCTAGCTAGTCATCAACACCACATATGCACACCACCTGTGCACCCGACACTTTGGTCCACCACCTCATCCTTGGATGGGTGGCTCTCCCGGATTCCTGTCCGTCAGTCTCCCTTATGGTCGGCTCCCTGTTAACTCATACTCTCCGTTCTGTAGAATCTCTTCATTCCCTGTCTGGGAAGGTGGGCGAAACAGACCGAAAAACACCCTGCCGAACACCACACCTCCATCGATCTGTCCCCCATCGACTGTCCTCGATTGACTTATTCCTCGATTACTCTACACGAACATGCAATCCGAAATGGAAGGGAGAGACAATACTGTACAAGGGGGTCTTCATTTCAATGAAGCGAAGCTGCACACACCCTTTCCACGCACCATCACGATAGCACTTCTGCAAAGGAGGATTGATTCGACAATGCTGCTTGAGATGCGGAACTGTTGCAGGCAGAGACCCTGACACAAGCTGTCAAAGCGAATGACAACCAACAAAGCAAGAACTCAAAAGAGATCGGACATTTGCGGCAATGCGCAATTTTCAGTCAGAAGAGACCAAGGCGATCGATGAAGGATCTCGATTCTCGCCTTGGTTCAAGACGCATGAATGGTTTCAGCTGTATCCGTGCTTGGGAAAGATCAGCGGCAAGATGGTCGCGGGAGTCCAAGGCGACAGAGCAGCCTAATTCGATTCAGGTCGACATCGGGCCCGGACACGTTTCGTCAGATCAATCAATCCATGCTCATCGCGTGCGCAAAGTACCAATGAGAAAAACGGACCCTGTCCAATTCCACTGAGGGAGTACTGGTATCTTTCGGTATACATCATCCCTCTGAGTCCATCATCAGTGTCTTCCTCGTGTTCCAGCTCACTCATAATTTTTTACATTCGTCTTTCGAAAGAGATACTCAACTGGTTTACGTATACGCACAAGATGGTATCTGAAAAGAAAGGAGGAATTGGATCGAGCGAAGACAAAGAGCTGCCGGTACATTTAGATGATTCGGCAATGCTGCTTGAGGCGATCGCCTTCTGTAAGGCGATTGCAAAACAACAAGAAGAAAATGGGAAGGCAATAGAAAATCTGCAGCAAACCATCAAAAATCTGCAGCAAACCAACAAAACACTGAAGCAAGAGTTCAAGGAGCGTCGTCAAGAGTTCAAGGAACGTCGTCGAGAGCTTCGCCAGCTTGGCCAACGTTCAGAGGATACCCAGCAGATTGGGCAGCAACTGCAGCATCAGGTTCAGCAGAATGGGCAGCGCATCAAAGAGCTTTCAGAGGAGATGAAAGATCTGAAGCAAAGCACCAAACACACTGCAGCAAGCGTCAGATGAACGCGACCAACAGCTTGCCAAGCTTTCAGAGGAGAACAAGCAGCTTTGGCAGGTCAGTGCAAAGCGAGACCAAGAGCTTGATGCGCTTTCTGAGGTAGTTTGCGCAGTCAATAATGCATTCGAAACCCTGCAGGCATAGTACGATACCGGCAGGCAAACAACTATGGTATGACATCCAATTGCTGCATTGGAATAATGAGCACCAAAATACAGTATGTACTGCGTTACGATATTACAGGGAACTGAATCGAATCAGGCTGAAAACAACGTGCCGACTCTATTTGGGCAACCATGCAATTCTCGACAGGGTCGGTTTTTCCGCGGCTGAGCGTGGAGAGTGTTTGGCGATCACAAGGAAGCAACAGCAACACAACCCACTAAGCCTTCAAGCTTCAAGCACACCAAACACAAAGGGTCAAGCAAGCACACATTATTAATAATAGTCCCTCACAAACAAGCATCGTATATTTGTACAACAGCACAAACATGTCGGGACGAAAGAAGCTACGAGATGGAGCCAAGAAGCCAAGCCCAACAAAAGGCGGCCGCAATGTAGAGGAGCGTCTTGTCAACATCGGTATTGTGCTTGATGCTGTTGGACTTGCCCTTGTTGGCAATAAAAACGCTATCTCACCAGAGCTGGTAAACGAAGTGCGATGCAAGGCCTTTTGTTGGGAAATCAGCTATGAGGGGGGGATGGTGCTGGAGGTGATAGTTATAACGGACAGTTGGGGCTCATCCGTGGACAGCAAATCACTCCATCGCCTCAGCAAAATGATCGCACCCCACAATGGCAGAAGACTACAAGTATGCATACGGATGGTGGTAACACCAACGATACTACTGAAGCTGTCTTGATACCGTCGTCACGCTTTGCAGTCACTCCCACAACAGCCTTGCACAATGTGGTCGATTATCTCCAAAAGAATGAGTACTTTTCTAATTGCAAGGTATTTTATTCTGACCCCCCTGGTTCCTTTCAAAATTTGGTGTTTCCTCAGTTTGGGCAATCCATCGCTCCCAATGAGAAAATCGAGCTTGTGCCAGCCGACGCTGAGAACGGCACGGACGCTTTCAAATGGAAATCTCACAACGTCGTCAGTGGAAATACCATTACCAACGCCTTCAAGATTCTCACGCAGAAGAGATTGACATTCGAGAAAGTCCCCCGAGAGCTACCCATTACGACGGGTATGAAGATTGGATTGGTGGTGTATTGAACCTTTGACATTGAGGCAGCCGACACTGGAAGTCCCATGGAGCCTGATGAACTACTGAAGGTCTATGGACCCAAAAACAGCGTTTGTGTTTTCACTGGCGAAGTGACTGTTGTGCACCAAAACCAGTACAATTCCTTTGAGCATTCCATCAACACCTTTCGAGGATGTTCGGGTGCGATCATCTTCTTGCTGGACAAGAATCAACCAACACCCCAAATTGCACTCCATCAAGGAAAGGCCATTGGCATGCACGTCGGCGGGAAGCCGGCGGAGTTTGGGGAGCAGCCTGCCAATATTGGGTTCCGTCTGTGAGCAAAACTTGCGACCATGGTGAAAAAGTGGAGCCTTGAACGCACCAACAAGGCCCATCGACACTGCCATCAAGAAGATGAGGCTCCCAGGGATGATCTTCATTTCTTCAAAGAAAAACAAACAAACTGCTACAGGCGGAGGTATGAGCGAGCAACGGGCAATAACCAGATTTTCATTGTTCTATTATTCTTGTCATTTGCATTATAGCTAGGTTGGCACTCGTTCGTATCGGTCATCCAACCAGCACCAACACTCCACAAGCTAGCAGTAGCTCCAAATCGGAGGGGAGCTTCATGTTGCTGTGGTCAAGTTGTACTTGTACATGTACCGGTACAGGATGACTTTATTTACCGCTGACAGGTGTCAAAATGGATTCTCGTTTTGGCCAAACGGAAATCGGAACCAGTCATTTCTAACAGAAGTGGTCATTTCACGAATCAAGCATTGAAATGACTACTTGGAATAAAGAAAAGATTGAAGAAAAGAAAATGGATTTTATCACAATGGCAACAGTGTTGACCAAATGGCTATTAGCTTCACCAATACATTGATCTGATTGACTCTTTTTTAGGAGTAGCTCCCCAACACACTCACAGACACTCCCCTTGAAAAGAGTCAATCAACTCTAAGGTTTCCTATGGAGCCTCTATTAAAAATCAGGCTTGGATTGCATTTTGTTGTCATTCTGCCATGGATTTCTCCATGGGAAAGGTCCTCCAGTCCTCACTCTCAGCACTCAGTCTGCATTGTATAGTATGGTAGAGGAGTGTGTGGCCTTGCATGAAGACTGGAGCACCCATCCCAAAGATTCAAAGGAGAATTGTTGGCTTGATGGCAACAAAATGGAGCAGATTTCCTGTTTGTTGTCGGTCAACCAGTCAACACAGCAGTAGAGTAGCTGCCGCTTGTTCCTTTTGTAGTAGCAGTAGAAGGAGCCTTCCAGCCTTCCTTGTCTTGCCTCTGCCGGAAGAGTCGTCGGAAGAGTCGTCGTCGCTCCGTGCAGAATCGAATCGAGCCGTCGATAGAATCGAGCCATCGAGCCGTCGAACGGAAGAATTTTGTTACCAGTGCCAGTTGTCGAGGCGTCTCTGCCTGTTGCTTGTTGTGGTAGTAGTAGTCGCCTGTGGTTGTATTAGCGGTAGAGTGCGACAATACCATTGTGCATTGATTAATCTAGGGATCTAAGAGATGTAAAGTTTGTATTTCCAAATAAGTGAGCAGTATTGATTATTTTCTAGAATAAGCCTGCAATTTAAAGTCTGTAAAGCTGAATTGTAAGCTGTATCCCGTCGCACTCCCTTACAGCTGAAATGAAGCTGGAGCAAGAAACGATAGGAGAGAGTCCCCAGCAAAGTGCTGAGGTAAATTACCATCCCATGAGGAGCTTCCGAATGACAGCAAACTGTGGAGCCGGAAGACCCTTAGTGAAAATGTCGCCCTTGTTCCAGAGTCGGAATAACTTAGCCACGATGCCCTCGATCCCCGATATTGGCCTAAGAAGTGGTTCTTCATGCCATACTTTGTTGCGTGACATTTTGGAATATTTACAGAAGACAGGCAACCCTGGTTGTCTACGAACACTGTAGAGCGCACGT